>JBBPBX010021177.1:0-12377 GCA_038048925.1 Garcialebias charrua | reverse complement strand
GTATATATGTGTATATATATATATATATATATATATATATATATATAGTACATACACACACAGACGTACACACATATACATATATAAGTAGACATACTTATAAATTGATTTTCATAATAATAATCAAGGTGGCTTATTATTAAAATTTGAAATGACAAAGTGACAACAAAATTATTTCGTATTATTTTTAAACATCGAAGAGGTGTTTTTTTTTGATAATGTACTTTTTAATTTTCTAAAATAAAAACATGATCTTTTATCATTGGATATCAGAACAGTCATGATGGCAGCTCATGTCACATCTCTAGCATTGACCAGTACATTGCTGTTGCATTGTTTCCAGGTGTCATAGCAGCAATATGAAAAGATAAATTTAGTGATAAAACACAAAACACAAATTTTTTAATCACAATCGCGATAATAAAACCTGTTTTCTCAAGCTGAAACTAAGTTATCTTAATTGTCTTTTCATTGCTAGAAAATCACATAAAAATTAATAAGAATAAGTTTGGATCTCGCTACTTTTGTCATGAAAACAATTTGTTTAAAATATAATCTATTTGACAGCTTGCAGGTGCTGGAAACTAGATTATGTCACTTTGGATTTTTTCGATAATGCTTCCATAAAACACCTGAAAACAACAAAGATGTTTTATAAAATATGACCAAATGCTAATCTTACAAAACCAATTATATAGAGTATTATTTTATCTTAATATTATATATAGTTATTCTAGTTGGTTAGCCTCTCTGGATGCTCCTAACACCAAATACTGGTTCATATTTAATGCTAATTATAGCTATTTCATTTCAAGGTGTTCCCCTTGAACATCAATAGAATGTTGCAGTAAGAATCCCTGATACTCCTTTTTTATTTTAAGTTAAATAAATGTATAGTTATTGCTTTTCTTCTTCAATATTTCAGCTTTTGTGTTCATGCTTTTGCAGACTGTTTCAGACTCTCCCTGTGTTCCCTGTCTGTTCCTCTTCAGGAGCACCATTCCCACGCTAAGAACGCGTCTGAGAACCTGCCTCCTCCTCCAAGTATCTTCCACGATCCTTTCTTCATGGTGGAGACCGTGTGCATATGCTGGTTCTCCTTTGAGCTCATCATGCGCTTTGCCTGCTGTCCCAGCAAGACTCAGTTCTTCAAGGACGTCATGAACATCATCGATTTCAGCGCCATCCTGCCGTACTTTGTCACTCTGGGTACAGAGCTGGTCAAAGACGACGACGCCTCTCCCGCCACGTCCTTGGCCATCATCAGGGTCATCCGACTGGTGAGGGTCTTCAGGATCTTCAAGCTGTCTCGACATTCGAAGGGCCTCCAGATTCTCGGCCAGACGCTGAGGGCCAGCATGCGCGAGCTCGGCCTCCTGATTTTCTTCCTGTTCATCGGCGTCATCCTCTTCTCCAGCGCCGTCTACTTTGCGGAAGCGGACCACCACAAAACGGACTTCGTCAGCATACCACACGGCTTCTGGTGGGCAGTCGTTACCATGACTACCGTAGGATACGGCGACATGTACCCAGTCACGGTGTGGGGTAAAATGGTGGGCTCTATGTGTGCCATCGCTGGCGTTCTGACCATCTCACTGCCCGTGCCTGTTATAGTGTCCAACTTCAGCTACTTCTACCACCGGGAGTCCGAATGTGTGGACCAAACTGAGTACAGTCACGTGCGGTCGACGCTGTGGGAGGACGGGGAGCCTGAAGGAGACGAGACAGAGGAGTGGGACAGGGATCCAGAGGCAGATTATTATGACACCGATGAAATCTACAATCCTCTGAATGGGAATTTACTTAGAGGACTAGAATCTGAACAGATCACAGAAGACAGAGGAAGTACACACCTCAGCGAACCACTGGTCACACAGGTTTAGAAGGCAGCTTTACAGAAAGTGAGTAAAAACATGAAAAATGGACAGTTTTGAAGATCAGGATGTTCTGAAAAGAGAACCTTGTAAACCATCAGCTGGTACTTTGAGCAGCACACTCAGATTAGCACTGATATACCTCCAAACAACTTTATAGTTCCTCTTCTGGCTCATTTACTTGTCTTTATTGCTGCACTATACACTGTAAAAAATATCCGTGAATTAAAAACTGCAGCTTCCTTTTTCTCAGGGTCATAAAATGAAAGCTATTTATAAATGCCTTCAGCTTGATATGAAAACAGCTTGTAAAGAATCTGTGCCTTGAAGCTACGACGTCTTAGTTATTTTTGCCTTACAGTTTGAAGTGGAAGTAAAGTAGGTTATTGATCCGGCCCACCAGAACTCAACCAGCAGACCTGCTTCTGGACAAAAAAAAACTAAAATCTCTCCTAAACCAGATCCACACTCTGCTGTGAACACTGAGCTCAAGTTTGAGTTAGGGATGCACCGATCCACATTTCTCACTTCCGATCCGATACCGATACTTATTAACTCAGTATCGACCGATACCGATACTTTCCCGATCCGATACTGTTCAGGTATTTGACTCTGTATAATGAAACTTTTGCACCCAAACTATTCATTTTAACATTGTGTGAGATAAACCCAATGAAGACACTCTTAAGCCTTACAATAGGGAACCCCCTATTGTAAGGCTTAAGAGTGTCTTCATTGGGTTTATCTCACACAATGTTAAAAAGGGCAGTCACAGATTGTGATTGAACACAAGTGCTCTTTGAAGCTGGATCGAAAAAGTATCGGCAGGTTTGATCCGATACCCGATACTTAAATAATGCTAGTATCGGATACTGATACCGATACTGGATTGGATCTGCCCCATCCCTAGTTTGAGTACCATATTTTTTTGGACTGTAAGGTGCAATATCAATGAGCGGGTCTGTTTTCATACATAAGGCGCATTAAGCGAAACAAAACAGTCACATAAGTCAAATTTATTCAACTTATTCACGATAACTCTCTACATTGTTCAGTTGTACCACAGTAAATACAAAACAATACAAAAATTTGAGCTCCGTGTACCACATAACATCGACTCAAGGTCAGTAAGCACAACCAGAATTTATATGTAAGGTGCACTGGATTATAAGACTCACTGTTGATTTTTGAGAAAATTAAAGGATTTTAACTGTGCCTTATAGTCTGAAAAATACAGTAGTTCGGGCTCGTCAGGTCACCTGCAACACTGTAGCATTGCTTAAACGTGCACTAATTTCTTTGTATTTATGGTTTATGCTCTGCAATGTGATCTTCTGCTTAAAATGCACTCAATGTTTATAATAAAGATTCTATTTTATTTATTTTCTTTTAAGCAAAGTGTTACTGAGTCATTTTTTTAAAGAATTGTTGAAATAATTGTTAGTATTCACTTGCCTGTGTTAATTAATGCCATGCAAAGTAGAAAATATATCAATTTGTTTATATTTTATATTTTTACAACTCTCAGTACTCTGTACCAGTCAGTCTGTGTTTAGCACTTGTAGCTTTGTGATTAATCAAGTTGTTTTAGGTTTACGAAGTTTTAATATGCAGAAAGCTTCCAGTAAAGTGATTCTCGTTTCATAAAACATTCCACTCCATCACAGTGATGACCTGTGGAAGGTATGCAGACCAACATTTCCCTGCTTGTTCTTTAATAATGGACTTTAGTGTGTCAGCTTATTAATAACAAAATATTTAATAGATTAAACAAATTTTTCCATGAGATGAAACCCAGATCTGTCCTTACAGAAACAAATGATTTGTGCAGAGATTTCAGACAAGGCTATTCGTGTGATGTTTAACTGTACATCATTAAAATAAACTTTCTCTTGGTGTGGTTAGGTTTTTGGTATAATTAAGAAAATATTTGCTCAAAAAGACAGCTGTTATTCAACAAGGAAGCTCAGATTTTTTAAAATTTATTTTTATTTCTAAAGATAAGTAGGTTTTGTTAACATTTTATTGCAAATTTGCATCAGATGGCTTTATGCATGTCTAAACCAGAAATATATCACTTTTCAAGTGAATTTATTTGTTTTTTGTTGTACCCTTATTTAACCAGGCAAATCTCTTTGAGATCACAGAACTCTTTTGCAAGAGAAAACTGGGGATTGGACCAGGACCTTCTTGATGTCAGTCAACGGTGCTAACCTCTGACCCATCATGATGCCAATAATATGAAATAGGAAAAGAACGTGAATTAAATAAATGTAAACAATATTTTGTAAAAAATAAAATAAAATAGAACCTAATTTGACAGACTGACCAATCACGAGTCAGTTATTTTAATTAATTTACTAAAACTATTTTACTAGTTAAATTTGGTTAATACTCAATTTGTCCACTAGAGGGCACTCGTCCGTACAAAATTATCCATCAGCAGATGAGCAAAAACTTCATTATTTTATTGTATTACTTGATTTGTTTATTAATTGATTAATTAATTTATCTCATTGTTCCATTTTTTTGTCTCATAGCAAAAAAATTGAGTCCTATAAATTTTTTAGAAAGATTATATTCATTCAGAATTATTTTGGGTTAATTTGAGGTAGGAGGACTGTATATAGGACTTTGCAGAAAACAGATTTTTTTTGCCTTTTTTTAAATTTCATCAAATTAGTTTACAACCTATTTACAAAATTGTTACAATAAAATAAAAATTAAAATGATCAAATTATTTAATTTTGATATAATAAGGATTAAAAACTCCTTATTTTATTTTCATTATTGTAAAATTAGTGAAATATTATTCTGTCACAACTTAACCATGGAGGTCAGTCATGATGGTGAGAGGGTTCAAAGGTTACTTATTTGAACCATTAATAAATACAACTTTAAGTTAAAGTGATGACAATCTATTTATTTGCTTGAGCCACTGAAACAAGAAAATAATGTGAACAAATGCCATTCAAGTCGAGACAAAGTCACCTCAACATGCCATATCAGTAGTGTTTAAAGCAAAAATAATTTCTGTTTGATTAGTGTTATAATTTATTTAAAATAATCACTAAGTTGAAATATATTTGTGATCTCAAACAACCACTCAAAAGAGTTTAATTAGTTTTCTAAATCAACCAGACAGATACAAACTTTCAATATACAGTTTTTTATTTAAAAATCACAAAATAACAATAGTAGAACAAACTACAGTATTGCTCTTTAAATTTGACTTAGAAAGTAGCCCTTTCACTCACATTTTTAAACAAAGTATAGATTTTATAATGCTGGCAAAACTTTAAAAGCCTCACACAACGACGAGTTCCTGCAGCATAATCCAGTTCATTTAGAGACAGAACTCTTTTAAAATCACTAACCTCAGACAAAATATCAAAATCTTTAAATAAACATTAAATAAGAAACACACGGCACATGAAATAAATAAATAACTTACATCAATAGAATTCAACTTTCTTTAAAAAATGTGCTGAAAACCAAGCTGAAGTTTTTTGAAAAACACAAAAAAAACAAGTTAAAGACACAAACATGTTTGTGCAAAGCAAGGATTTACTTCTCCAACACCAACTGAGGACTAACCATGGTGTGTAGTCCCATTCCAAAAGGGTCATCTGAACCCGCATTGAGGTTCCTCTGGGTTTTTATTGGTTCCTCAGAGAGGGTCTCCGATGGTAAAGTATTCCTGAGTGGTAAAAATCGTGTGAAAGGGACCGAGTGTTGATCTGGGGATAGTCTGGGTGCCAGTGACACAGGGATCCCATGATGTGCGTTAAGGAAGCGGGTGTATCCGTCAGCCAGCAGCAGTTCTCTGAAGCAGCAGTCGGCCTCCTCGTACACACCCTGAGCATGAAAACAGTTGGACATTCGTCAGCGAGGAGAACGACACGATGAATAAAAGTTTAAAGTGTTTTAGATTTTTCCCTACCTGCCCTCTGAGATGCCCTCCACTGTCTGAGCAGAGATATAGGGATGATGACGGCCCCCTGATGACCACATGGCCTGGCTTGACTGATTTCAGCTGCAGCACGCCTGCAAACAGAAACAGCTTCAGCATTCATCCATTCTGTTTGTTTAGGCTCAGATATGTCATTTTATCCTCACGTATACTCACTGTAAGCATTCTGAGCATCGCTTCCACTCACTTTCCCATCCAGGTTTATCTGCAGAAACATCCCACGTCTGTGGTTTTCTGCAGACAAGGAATTTAAAAAAAAACTTTTACACCTGGAAAAACTTATATAATCTCATCAGGTTACCATTTTTATGCTAAGAAATTATTAAAACGATTAAAACAAAGCCGAAATAATTCATTACCTGTGTATAGGTGCACCTCTCGGATGTGGTTTCTGAATGACAGGAGTGGATTGGATTCAGGAAGATAAAATGAAAGTGAAAAGGGAAGTGGGATGATAAAAAAAAGCAATACATTGTGGACAAAAATCTTATTCTGAAACAAAAACATTTTTCTGAAGGGCTGAAATTTTTTAATTAAAAATAAATAAATAATTTAGAAAGCTAAAATAAATAAATAAATATACAAATTGAAACCCCTTATGAGCGACTTCTGAACAGGAGGACGTTTTGGTGGCCTTTTAAAGGGTTTAGGAGAAGGAGGTCCAACTTCCTGATGGTAAGAATGAGTCAGACATTTCTACTCACGGTTTATTAAAGTGGGTTCGAGGGCTGACAGGAAGTCCCGCTTGATCACACTATGTATGGAGGTAACATAAAATAAGCATTTTAAAATGGATTCTTGTGATTTATCTGTAAATACTTAAATAAACTTGGACATATTTTCCAATCCTTAAAGCAGCATTTCTCTCACATTCAATACATTCCAACAATGAACAGGTCACTGTTTTACATCAACTGTTTTATTACCGCAAGACGCTTCGATGCACCACTGTAAAAAAAAATCCCATTGAGCTGTAAAAATGCTCCGTCATGTGGGGACAACACCGTTTACTGTAACCTAGCGTGACTTCCCAAGTGTCCGTGCACTTGGAAATAAACTAATTACAAAACTGAATGAAGATGTAACAAAGCTGTCTCTCTGAGTCACCTGCTAAATAATAATAAAAAATAATAATTGTTTTGGTAGAGGTGACGTGGACTGTTTTATGGCCTTTATGCTGTTTATCTTATTTGGGATGTGAGTGTTTGAGAGAGGCAAAAAGAAGGAAGGAGTGGGAGACGCTGATTTATAAGGCAGAGGGATTGTTTACAGGACTGCAGCTGTGCACTGAGCACAGGCCGTAAACTCACCGCTTAACAAACGCTGCCCGGCACGAAGAATAAAATCTTCTTTTTTTCACAACACCTTCTAAAGATGTGGGCATAAGACCAACCTATGCAATAAAATGTCCCAAGAGGCATTTCAATAACTAACATAAATGGATCATATCACAAACCTAAAATCAAAAACAGAAGGACAAACATTGGTTTGTGAGCAAAGTGTTGTTGAGCATATTTGCAACATTTGTTTTTGTGGTTATTATTTGGTACTTTGTATATTTTTTTGTGTTTAATTGGGGTTGTAATTGGTTTGTGGCTTCTTTTCCACACTCATTTCCTGTCACGCCCAGTTACACCTGTTCCTGGTTTCATTAGTCACCACTGTAGCTAATGTTCTCATCAGTTCTTTTAGTTCCTCTCATCTAAAAGAATGTAAGAAATTATAGAAATGTTGTCATTTTGGTAAAACCTTAAAAATAACATGATGTGCAATCTCATGCAGTGTTGCGTGATTTTACACTCAGAGTACCGGTAGGTGTTTTGAATGACTCTCAGCTACAATCACACCCGTTGTTATCTCAATATCTGTCAAAATGACTGGGTTATAGCCATTTTTGTGTTTGTTGATTAGCTTTAGTGGCCATCATCAGTTGACTTCAAAAGTTAATCTGCAAAATGAATAACTCTGTACGTGTGTACATGTACAGTATGTACTGGTAGTACGTAAATCTTCACATCCCTATACTGTAATGCACACTCTGGTTCCAAAAACACAACAAAGCAACGTCCATTAGCCGTGTGCTTCTGTCTTCGGCTCCCAACAGCAAACACTTAGTTTAGTATTTTAATACATGTCTATTGTCAGTCGCACAAAATAAAACAAAAAGTCTGCATATCCTTCAATTTTGTGCCACTAAGCCACCCAACTTGAGTTTCATGGTTACAAATGTCTTTATAGTTACCCTTTGATGTTTGTATGGTTTTCAATTTTTTTATAAGAGTTAAAAGAATTTGCAAATGTTTCTCCTTTACCTTTGGGTGGTAACTAACAAAACCTTCTAAAGGTAAAAAGAATATACATAAAATTTAACTTATTTGTTAAATAAATAATTATGTCTATGTGGTTCCACTAATCCCAAATGTTTTTGTTTTTTTGGCTGCTAGCTTCTTCAAGGTTCACCACATGGAGTGAACGTGCTTGAAAGATTTTCCAGGTTGTGTGAGGCCTTCCTCACACAACCTGGGCTCGAACCCACAACCTCATTATTACAGGACTGAGTCACCAAGCACTGAACTACTGCAGCCAATGTAACCCCAAATAGCTAGAGGAAATTAGTCTAAACCAAACAATGGTACAGGACTCAGATGGATAGAGCTAGCAAATTTATAGGGTTGGGCACTCGATCCCCTTTTTACCAATACAGTACTTTGGTAAACAAAATACTGTAAATACATCTGTGTGAGAATAAAAACATACATAATATGTCCTTCAGTTTGTGCTAAAGGGCCACTGAAAGTGTCACACTTTACCCGGTAACTATAAAAGATTAATAACAATTGCTTAGAGTGGGGGATTTTAACCTTCACTGGAGAGTTTCCATTCCTGTTGTGGTTCATCTTCCTGTGCAGCCCAAACTTTTTTAAGACAAAACATGAAACCACAAATTCAAGCTAGTGCACTAGCTGCACTAGTCCAAAAATAAGCTGTCCAAGATCAAAGCCAACCTGGACCCCGCATGCAACAAACTCCACCTACACTCTTGCATACATTCTGGACCTGTCCCAAGCTGCAGACTTTTTGGCAATCTATTTTCAACACCTTCTCTAGAATATGTGGCAAAACTGTACACCCACCACTACTCATCTCATTGTTTGGGATGGTCACTGTGGATCTGTTTTGGGATCGGCCATCTGCTTTGACTGGCTGGTTGAGAGGACAGAAAGGAGAGACAAACAAACACAGAATTTTCGGTCCAGATATAGGTCCAGGTGTACCTGAAAGACAAAAAAACAACAACACAAGTTAAGGATAGAAAAATAATTACAAATACAAAACAGGTTGAGCAAAGTGAAAAAGTGTGGTCAGTTTGTCCTCCAGCAGTCTAAGCCTATAGCAGCATAATAAAGGACAGCTCAGGAAACCCAAGCCAACCCTAACTATAGGATTTAGTAAAAAGAAAAGTTTTAAGCCTAGTTTTAAAACTGAATAATGTGTCAACCTCATGGACAGAGACTGGAAGTTGGTTCCACAAGAGAGGAGCCTGATAACTTAAAGCTCTGCCTCCCATTCTGGTTTTGTAAATTCTAGGAACCACAAGTAAACCTACAGCCTGAGAGCCAAGTGCTCTGTTAGGAAAATATAGAACAATAAGATCTGTAATATACAGTAAAATGGAGCTAGGTTGAGAGCTTTGTAGGATAGAAGTAGGATTTTGAATTCTATTCTGGACTTGACAGGGAGCCAATGGAGAGAAGCTAAAACTGGATAGATATGATCTCTCCTGCGAACTCTAGTTAAGACTCTGGCAGCAGCATTTTGGATCAACTGAAGATGTTTAAAGAAGTATTTGGACACATTTTTATGTCTTTAAGACATGCTTGTAGTCTAAGTAACTTTTCATTCAACCTTTATTTAGACAGGTAAATCTCATTGAGCCTCGTGGACTAATTTACAAGAGCGACCTGCTACAAACTAAAGAATGATGACAACAGCAATGGTAGAATTTCCTTATACAATCAATAAGACAAACATAAGAAAGAAATACAGATTTTCATTATATTTTTTACAAAGTATCAAAGTAGCAAAACATTATAAGGTAGTTGTAGAAAATCAAAAACAGGAACATATCTGCATTGATTTTTGCCAGGATTCCAACAGATTCTTAAAACCATTTAGAGAAGTCAAGGCCGAGAGCTTCAGATCTTTTTGTAAGATAATCCAGGAAGCAGGAGTGGAATAGGAAAAGGCCCTTTTTCCAAGTTCAGTCCTCACTGATGGAACACTGCAGGTACTCAAGTCCTGAGAGCGCACGCTGTAGCTGCACTCACGCAAAGACATGTTGGAGGAGATGTATGAAGGCAGCAGACCAAGAAGTGATTTAAAGATGAAAATGTACCAATGGAAAAGTCTTCATGAAGTTAATGATGTCCAGTGGTGGGTATGATAATCACAGCCAGTTATGAATCTTAATGCACCATGATAGACAGCATCCAACAACTGCAGGGTGCTTGTAGGAGCGTTCATGTAGATAATGTCACCATAATCAATGGAGGGAAGGAAAGTCACAGATACAAGGCGTTTATAGCATTCAGTGTTAGACATGATCTGTTTCTGAAAAAGAAACCCAGTTTAACTTTCAGTTTCTTTACTAGGTTTTCCATGTGGAGTTTAAAAGAGAGATGCGAATCAACCAGGATACCCAAATATTTATTGGAATCAACAAACTTAATAGAGACACAGTTTGAGGATAACATCAGAGGAAGAACTGCTGGGACCGACTTCCTATTTGAAAAAAGCATCCCTTTGGTTTTATCAGCATTTAAGACAAGTTTGAGACGGGACAATCTGACTGGATGATGTCAAAAGCGGATTGCAAAAACTGGAAAGCCTAGCCACTGTTTTAGATCGAAAAAAAAAACAACTGTATCATCAGCATAGAAATGTAAGGATGCATCAGAGATGCTCTGACCTACATTAGCTATGTAGATTGTAAAGAGGGTTGGTCCTAAGACTGAGCCTTGTGGTACACAATTTTTAACTCAAAAAAGGCGTTCAATACAAGATCAACTGGACTTTATTTGTTACAGAAGACGTTTCGACCTCTATCCAGAGGGCTTTATCAATTCACTGAAACAGACTGTGTGCGTGTGGAGTTATAACAGTCTTAGGAGTCACGTACCAACATATGTAAATTGCAAGCTGAGGTAACACATACATGTAAATTGACAGATCACACCTTAACAGTAGGGGGTTCCCTTGAGGTATCTGACAGAAGACACACAACTGTATGTAAATTGACAAAAAACACCTCACAAACCAACAACAGAGGCTTCTCAAAAAACTTTGCTAGTCTAATTCACAGACAAGACACCTCTGCTCCCACCCGGTGTAAAACGTTTGGGAATCAGCCCCGAAACTGAGTTATAAGTCTTGGAAAGTTGAAATCTCAGACCTCCTCCTCTGTTAAGAGAAGTTTTTTCTCTCTTAACAAAAACAGCTTCCTTCACACCCCTCTCAAACCATCTGTGCTCTCAGTCCAAAATTTGCACATTCTGGTCCTCAAAAGAGTGACCCTTGTCTGTGAGGTGGAGGTGAACAGCTGAGTTTTGTCCAGAGGAGGTGGCTCTCCTGTGTTGGGACGTTCTTTTGTGGATGGGCTGCTTAGTTTCTCCAATGTAGCGGTCTGGGCAGTCCTCACTGCACTGGACTGCGTAAACCACACCACTTTGTTTGTGTGTGGGGGTTTTGTCCTTAGGGTGGACCAGCCTCTGTGTGAGAGTGCTGCTGGGTTTGAAATGTACTGGGATGTTGTGTTTTTTGAAAATCCTTCTGAAATTCTCTGAGACTCCATCAACATAAGGAATAACAATGTTTTTTCGTCTGTTAGCCTTTTTCTGTTCATTATTGGGTTTAGCAGATTTCCTTGCTGACTTGACAAAAGCCCAGTTGGTCGAAACGTCTTCTGTAACAAATAAAGTCCAGTTGATCTTGTATTGAACGCCTTTTTTGATTTGATCATGTCTTGGACGACTGAGAATCTTCACCAGCATACCATTTTTAATTGTTAAAGACCATGTAAAGTGAAATTAAATGTGTGTTTTTAGTTTGTCACATGGCATAAATATGTGTTATTAATCACCCATATAAATCTGACTGATTAAAAACGTGGTTTTCCTTATAAAATTCAGTGTCAAAAATCATGAAAAAACATGATTTTGCCTTGCTCTGAAATGGTGGGGGCGTGTCAGCGCGTGGGCGTGGTTTCAGCGCAGTACTGCGTCCCTGTCCTGCACCCTTCAGAGCTGAGCTGTGTGGGCACTGGGCAGGCATACGGGGGAAGCAGAGATCCACCTGCTCCGTTTTTATCTGAGTTCTGGCTTCCAGCAGCTTCTTTTTCCAAGAGTTACGCTGTTTTTAGTGCACTAACAACTCTGGTTATGTTTTTAAAGTTGAGGACACATAACTCTGCTGTTATAATCAGCGCTATTTTAGAAGATGAGCGGACTCACGGTCCGACCCGGTCACATCGC
>JBBPBX010021176.1:16972-39001 GCA_038048925.1 Garcialebias charrua | reverse complement strand
ATAGATATACTTTTTATACTTTTTATACTACTATGCAAAAACTCAGGACAGTATTACACTTTTATTATTTCATTTTATGCTTATGTTCATTGGGTGTTTGGTGTTTCAGGGGTGTTTGGTGTTTCAGTGTTGGTGTAAATTTTCATACTTTTATACTATTATGAAAAACTCAGGACAGTGTTACACTTTTACTATTTTATGCTTATGTTTATTAAATGTTTTAGTGTTTAGTGTTTAGATGGTTACTGTTGCACCGAGGGACTGAGAGAAACGCAATTTCGGTCCTGTGTATGTCCTGTACATATTGCAGTTCTGACAATAAAGTTGACTTTGACTGCCTCTAAGCGAGCAGGTCCCCGGTTCAAATCCTGGTCCGGGGGCCTTTCTGGGTGGAGTTTGCATGTTCTCTCCGTGCATGCGTGGGTTTTCTCCGGGTGCTCCGGTTTCCTCCCACAGTCCAAAAACATGCATGTTAGGCTGATTGTTAACTCTAAATTGACCCTAGGTGTGAGTGAGACAGGTCCCTCTTGTAAATGAGTCCCCGTGGCTCAACGAGTCCAGCCTGTATAAATAAAGGTTGAATGAATGAATGAACAAACAAACTGATATGGAGAGAACACAAATTCTGTAAGAATAAAAATACTAAATATCACCTACAGTATTCCACGGTCAAGGCGGGATTGCATTGGTCACTTTTATCTGAAGGCGGCGGGATTGTACAGGTGGTCCCCGACTTACGAGGACATCGACTTACAGGCCTTCGGCCTGGAAACCCTGCTATGGACCGTGTCAGTTCATAAGTTTCTCCGCGGAGACACATGCGCTTTATGTGAACGGCGGTTTTGTCAGGAAGGCATCTTTGTCCTTCCTGGACGAAGGACAAATGGTAAATGGAGCTTATTTATATAGCGCTTTCCAGCCCCCTATGAGGGGCCCCAAAGCGCTTTACAATACCAACCATCCAACCATTCATACACACATTCATACACCGGTAGCGGCAGACTGCCATGCAAGGCGCCATCCAGTCCTACCGGGAGAAACTCGGGGTTAAGTGTCTTGCCCAGGGACACAACGACACATGGTGTGGGGAAACGGGATTCGAACCTCCAACCTTCCGATCGGTGGACGAGTGCCATTACCACTATGCCATGGCTGCCTATCTGCCTATCTGCAAGCTACATGCTGAGTGAAATAAAATTGAATAAAGTTGTTTCACTCCAGTTTTCATGTAAACATTCATACTTTTGAGTGTGGAAAAATGATTGTGTTATACAACAAATACAGAGCTTTATCATTCAATGGGTCTCTGACTTTGTACAGTACTGTAATAGATTTAGTATTTTTATTCTTACAGAATTTGTGTTCTCTCCATATCAGTTTGTTCATTCATTCATTCAACCTTTATTTATACAGGCTGGACTCGTTGAGCCACGGGGACTCATTTACAAGAGGGACCTGTCTCACTCACACCCAGGGTCAATTTTAGAGTTGCCAATCAGCCTAACATGCATGTTTTTGGACTGTGGGAGGAAACCGGAGCACCCGGAGAAAACCCACGCATGCACGGAGAGAACATGCAAACTCCACCCAGAAAGGCCCCCGGACCGGGATTTGAACCGGGGACCTGCTCGCTTAGAGGCAGTCAAAGTCAAAGTCAACTTTATTGTCAGAAATACAATACAGGTAGTCCCCGATTTACGAGCGCTCTGATCTACGAGGTTCCGGACTTACGAGCTGGCGAATTATTGGAAAAAACGCAAAAAATACTGAGTTTTCCTGTGTTTTTTCACCACAGTTCGTTAGCTAAACATGTGGACACACGTTTCCGATCATTTTTATGCACTCATAAGCAGTTTTTCGATGAAAAACGAGTGTTCGTAGTCGCGCTAGCAAAACCGTTCCAATTTACGAGCGAAATTCCGGACTTACGAGAAGCGTGGCGGCCGTTCCAAATTACGAGATTTCCAGTTTACGAGCGCCTCGTTGTAACGGATCTCGCTCGTAAATCGGGGACTACCTGTATGTACAGGACATACACAGGACCGAAATTGCGTTTCTCTCAGTCCCTCGGTGCAACAGTAACCATCTAAACACTAAACACTAAAACATTTAATAAACATAACATAAAATAGTAAAATAGTAAAAAAGTGTAACACTGTCCTGAGTTTTTTCATAATAGTATAAAAGTATGAAAATTTACACCAACACTGAAACACCAAACACCACTAAAACACCAAACACCCAATGAACATAAGCATAAAATGAAATAATAAAAGTGTAATACTGTCTTGAGTTTTTGCATAGTAGTATAAAAAGTATAAAACGTATATCTATAAAATAAACTGAAGTTTCTAGCGTTGACATTTGCAAAGAGTCATCAACATCTCCAAAAGTTTGGTCTGTGTTGTAAAAAGCTGCACTTTGAACCTGCAGAAGGAATGTTGTTGTTGGAATATGGGGAGATGTTTTGTTTTGGCTACTGGGGGGATGTTTTGAGCACACAAAAGACTTCAGCCCCAGGGGGTCACACAAACCTAATGGAATGCAAATTCCTCAATCTGTCATTTTACAGTCTCCCATGGGAGCTATATGTAAAATATGTACAAGTACATGTGTTTGGTATTCCTAGTTGTCAGGTTGTTTGCCAGTGCTGTTTTTTTTATCCGTTTCATATATTTGCGCTGCTTCTTTTGAAAAAAAAAATTGAGCGCGAGCTAGCGTGACACACAACTTAACTCTGTGGTTATTAGTTATTTTACATAATACTTGGTGTGCCAACTGACTTTTCAGTTGTGTGTTAACTGCATGGTGTTAGTGGAGTTTTGCCATCGAAGAGCTTCGGCTAAAGATATCTGCAGCCTCAAGCTAGCATTAAATTAGCATGCTACAACCACATTTTTCTTTCTATTTTGCTGCAGATTGAGACGCAACAGCCAACAGATCGTTTGCTCAAGTTTTTGTGGTAAGAACAGTACTTACACTACCTAAAAAAGTCTATCTGTGAAATGAAGAAAAAAAATCTTCCATGTTTTTTTATTTTATTTATTTTTTTATTATCAGAAAGATGACCAACTAGTTGATCTGGGGTGGTGTAGACTTCTGTCTTTTGTCTAGTTTCTGATATTTTTAAATGCCTGATAGCTATCGTTTATTTAACCCTTTCGGGTCAGTAAAGCCCCCTTCAATAACCTTTCAGACAACTTGTGCCAACTTATGAAAATTATCTGCTGACTATTTTTCTAAACAGTTATTTTCACACTCACTGTTAGCTTTACAACATGTATATGTTCAAAAGAAGCCTGAAGTGGACTTTTTTTTAACTCCATCTTCTGTGTTAGACAAAATATTCATAATATGGCACAATTTCATGATGTGAAAGAACCTTAAGTGTCCCACATTAGGTTAGTCATGTCACAGTTTGACTTCCTGTCACAAGTAATTCTTTAAAATCATTATTAGACTTAAAGTTTCGGTCGCTGTTATGTATATGTACAGTTATGCATATTTCTGCTTGTTTTTTATGAGGATTTAAAAATGCATTCTTGACATGTCAAACTCCCATTATGTCTTCACTATGATCCTATTTTTCTCTCCACTTTTTTAGTGAATGGTGCGAGAAGTGTTCCAGTGATAAGAGTGAATGTGGCAATGCAAGGCCTGTCCATCAGTTTTACCAAGTAGGTTACAAATTTTGAGGCGAGAAGTGTTACAGTGATAAGAGTCAATGTGGCAATGCAAGGCCTGTCCATCAGTTTTACCAAGTAGGTTATGTTGCGAATTCAAAAGGTTGAAGGAAGCTCTGAAACGAATGTGCAAATTTTATGTAGGTTTATTGTACATATAAGAATAAACCTTACAGCAACAACAGACCTCTCACCGAGCACAAGTCCACACACACATCTTCAAAGGCAGGGCCACGGTTATAAAAACCCCGGATGTCGTCACCGCCTCCTTGGACCCTGGAACCTCCTTGGACTGCTTCAGGACCGCCCTGGAACCACCTACACTACCACGTGACCCTCCTTTCTGTCAACAAACTATCAGCTCTGTATGTCAATCATCCAGTGTTATGTCTGTGTATGTGCAGGCGTGTAACTGTTCCCTAGTGAAAACAAAGCCCGAGAGAAAAACGTTCTGCCTAGTGTCACATTTCACATTATAAGGCAGAATTAAGTGAATACAAATAATGGAACATAATGGGTGTAATGCAATACTGATAGAAATATATTTCAGTTACAAATTTTGAGGCATTATCGACTGAGACATAGGCATCACGGAAAAAATAATCGTACAGGTAGTCCCCGATTTACGAGCGAGATCCGTTACAACGAGGCGCTCGTAAACCGGAAATCTCGTAATTTGGAACGGCCGCCACGCTTCTCGTAAGTCCGGAATTTCGCTCGTAAATTGGAACGGTTTTGCTAGCGCGACTACGAACACTCGTTTTTCATCGAAAAACTGCTTATGAGTGCATAAAAATGATCGGAAACGTGTGTCCACATGTTTAGCTAACGAACTGTGGTGAAAAAACACAGGAAAACTCAGTATTTTTTGCGTTTTTTCCAATAATTCGCTAGCTCGTAAGTCCGGAACCTCGTAGATCAGAGCGCTCGTAAATCGGGGACTACCTGTATTCCATGTGTGCATGCAAGCTGCCCGTGTATTTTTAAATCATGGAATGCCCTTTTAATTCATTTGAACAGATGTCATGCTATTAAAAGGTCTACATGTCAGTCAGGGGGATGTACATTTAGCTGCCATTTGTGTCCATGTAAGGATCTTGTTTCTGAGAATGATTATTGGACTCACATAAATGCTCACTTAAAGAAAAATGAGGTTGTAACTTGTATGTTGGTGGATTGCAACTTTGAAACCAACATCTTGGGCTCTTTTAAATCCCACAAGAGTAGGAAACACAGGTCTTATTCACTTAACGATTTTAAACCAGGAATAGTAGCATCAGCCGCATCTGCTCATCCTCCAGACTCTCATTCTATTCATTTTGATGATGACATTGGAGAGGAATATCAGCCAGGTACAAGTGCTGAGGCTCCAAATGACCTCCCAGATGTAATTAAGCACAGCTTGGCAGCAGCTTTGATAAAATTAGAACATTCCTCTAATGTACCAAGCAAAGCAATCAATGATTTTTTGGTAGAACTAAACCACTTAACTGACAGTCTCTCAAAATCTTATGCAGAAGGAGTTCTATTGGACATTTTTCAGAAGCACAAGCTTCAAGTTGACAGAGCTGTAATAGAAGAAATAAGTTCTTCTCTCTGCTCAGCAAGTCCTCTGAATAAGGCCATCGAAAAGGGTGGGCCTTTGAGTTCTTCTTATCAACGTAAACAATATTACAAGGCTAAATTTAACATTGTAGAACCAACTGAATATTTTCTGGATGCAAAAGAAAACAAAACTTTTCAGTATATTTCCATCCTGAAATCCCTGCAAGTGCTACTGAATAGGACAGATATCATTGACAAGATAGTTAGCAATCACGGAACACAAAGGGAAAGAGAGAGTGGAAACGAAACTTTGTACAGGTCTTATAAGGATGGTCAGCATTGTAAGGAAAATGGCTTGTTGTCAGAGAAAGGCCTAAGTTTATCTATAACTTTGTATGCTGATGACTTTGAGGTCTGTAACCCTTTGGGCACCTCTCGCAAAACTCACAAACTTTTAGCTGTGTACTGGATACTCGATAACCTTCCCCCTGGGTCTCATTCTAGTTTATCCTCAATTTTTCTGGCCATTTTGTGCAAAACAACCTATGTAAAGTCATTTGGCTACGAAAAAATCTTTGAGCCCCTACTACGTGACCTAAGATCTTTAGAAGTTGATGGAATTTTTGTCCCACAACTGAACAAAACGTTAAAGGGTACAGTGCAGACTATTGTTGCTGACAATTTAGGAGCACATGGAATAGCAGGCTTTGTGGAGAACTTTACAGGCCCCTTTATTTGTCGTTTTTGTACAGCGAAAACTGCAGACATTCAATTGCACGAGGTTAGGTCAGGGATTTTCAGTCTCAGAACAAAAGAAACACATGAAACGCATGTCAAAACAGCCCTAGATAGTGGCAGTAACGTTTTTGGAGTTAAAAGAGCTTGTCCTTTTACTACAGCACTTTCTTATTTTCATGTACTTAGTGGTTACCCTCCTGACATTGCCCACGATCTTTTTGAAGGCATCGTGCCAGTAGAAATATCACATTGCCTCTCATTATTCATATCAAAGAAGTACATCACTTTGGATGCTCTAAACCGTGCTATTTTGCAATTCCCATACAAGGGGACAGACAAAACAAATAAGCCTCATCCTTTGCCACAAAATCTTTCAGGAAGGAAATCCATAGGGGGCAATGCCCATGAAAATTGGTGCTTGTTAAGATTGCTCCCGTTTTTGATTGGCCCCAAGATTAAAACACATTGCTGAGCTAGTGGTTGCCCCAGTTCACAATGATGAGTCTATTGCTTTCCTCGAGAGTGAGTTTCAGATCACAGACAAAGATATCAAGAGGTCTTTCCAAACAACAAATTGCTGCCCAAACATCACTACATAGAACCCTGATGCATGCTCAATAATCCAGGTAGAAAAATCCAAAAAAGCTAAGTCTGGTCCTCCTTGATCATGTGAGCAGCTGGTTTCGGCTGTCATCAGCCAACTGGTTGATCCACTGTGGGAGGGTGCTATTTATAAGACTGAGCTGAACTCAGCTTCTCAGACTGAGGAAGTCTTTCGGACGAAAGACGAAACGTTTTTACAGTTGTTTTGCTTTGTTTTGTTTTGTTTTTTGAATGTCCAGAGGACCAGACTTAGCTTTTTTGGATCACTACATAGAACATTATTCAGAGCTAATCAAGCTTTTTGGACCTCTTGTGGGACTTTGGACCATGAGGTTTGAGGCAAAGCACAGTTTTTTTTAAAAATGTTGTGAAACACAGCAGATGCTTTAAAAACGTGCCCTTTTCTCTGGCTTTGAAGCACCAGTTTATGATTGGTTACCACCTGTCATCTCCAAATATTGATAAACCAGTGCTGGAAGTATCAGATGCATCCACTGTCCCGTTGGAGCTTTTGAAGGAAGAGCTAACACAAGCTTTTAAACAGAGGAATCCTTATGCATCTGAAATAAACATAGCAAAAAATGTTTGGTGCAATGGAATACAATACAGACCAGGTATGATTGTGGCACATGGTTCTTTTGTTGGCTTACCTGAATTTGGGGAAATCTATCAAATATGCATTTTGGAGCAAAGACTTTTTTTGGCATTGAAACTGCTGTGTGGATGGTACTGTGAGCATTATGGAGCTTTTCAGCTGACTCCATCTCCGGTGCGAGAAATTGCTGTTGTTGAAGTCTCTGAACTAGTTGATGAGTATCCACTGGCTGCCTATGTAGTTGGAGGCATGCGGATGGTGACCTTGAAGAGATCAATCTGTGTCTAGGTAAGATAATGTAAAAATTACAGTGTCATCAGGTGCATACAGTCTTTAAAAGGAGTCACATGCTTCTTACTTATCTACAATAGCAGCTATAGCTCTTAATTAACTGGTAAAAAACAAAATCAGGATTTTGATTTATCTTTTTTATTTTATTTTAGGCATGGCTGGTTTCCTCCTTGTGCTTAATCACCCCTCCCCTTTCCACTCCTCTCCTCCCATCTTCTTCACCTTTCATTTTCTTCTCATTTTAATGCTTATCCCATCTTTAAATTATTCTAACTCTTACCTCAACAACCTTCTTGTTTTGTCATTTTCCCATCTGTTCTTGTCTCTCTTCCCACTTAAGATCTGTTTAAATGTATCAATTAAATAAATCAAACATTATGGAAATGTTATTGAAATGAAAAAAATATATAACATGGAAACCCTGGAGAGTACTCCTTTTAAATTCTGTTTTGAGCCTCAAGGGCACTTCCTCTGGTATTCATCTAAACATCTAAATAACCTATGGGCTTTCTTGGTGTTTTTCCAATGAAGTTTGCAACATCCAGCAACCATAAAGTAATGGAAAGGCTGTTAAAAAAGTGTAAACTGTGATTTAAAAAAATATACACTGTACTGTATATAAAAACATTGCTGTCTCTGCTTTCACATACTAACGTGCATCCCTGGACACACTTAAGTGGTGTTTTGGTTTGTTATTGACTACATTTCCTTTGCACTTGCTGTCTTTTTCTTTTCTTTTTCTTTTTTTATTTTTTTGTTATGTTGTAAGATTCATAAGTTTCAACAGTGTAAGATTTGGTGACTAAGAAAGCCTGTGAAACCTATTTTAATTATATTTTCTTATTCTTTCAGAGCATAAAGTGAAATCGGGCCATGTCATCTCAGGCCATTTTCAGAGAGTCAGAGTCAGAGTCAGAGAGTCTTTATTGTCATTTGCACCGCATGTGGTACATGTGATGAAAACGAGATTATGTACACGAGGTCCCAGTTACATCCAACAACAAATGAAAGAGAAAAACAGTAATAACATCTAGAACTAACTAAGAAAAACATCAACTAGTAATACACTAAGCCTAATATAGTGGGAATAAACAGCAGCACGAACATGAGTTTGTATGAGCAGATGGTCACAGATGAACACAGATGAACACAGCAACAAGAAAACAGATCAGCATCAGCATGATGTGATATTTTGCAGTGTTTATTTTTTATTTTATTTTTATTTATTCATGAGTCTAACAGCCTCAGGGTAGAAGCTGTTCCTCAGTCTAGTGGTTCTACACTTGATGCTCCTCAACCTCCGTCCTGAGGGGAGTGGGGCAAAGAGTGAGTGTGCTGGATGAGTGAGGTCTTTCATGATGCAGGTGGCTCTTTTCCTGCATCTGGAGGTGTAAATGTCTGTGATTGTGGGGAGACTGACTCCAACAGACTTCTGTGCAGCCTTCACCACTCTCTGCAGAGCTTTCCTCTCTTCAACTGTGCAGCCTCCATGCCACACGTTGATGCTGGAGCACAGGATGCTCTCCACTGCACACCTGTAGAAGGAGGTGAGGACTGGGCTGCTCAGACCAGCTCGTCTCAGCCGTCTGAGGAAGTAGAGTCTCTGATGACCTTTCTTGATCAGGCTGGTGGTGTTGTTGCTCCAGCTGAGGTTATCATTCATGTGTACACCCAAGTATTTGTAGCTGGAGACCACTTCCACTGCAGACCCACCTATTTTCAGTGGGGCATGGGTGTGTTTGTTCCTTCTGAAGTCCACAATCATCTCCTTTGTCTTCTTCACATTCATGTGAAGATTATTCTCTTTGCACCAGCTCTCCAGGTGTTCCACCTCCTGTCTGTAGCTGGACTCATCATTGTTTGTGATGCATCCCACCACCGCTGTATCATCTGCAAACTTAACAATATGACAGCCTGGAAGTGTGGCTGTACAATCATATGTGAGCAGAGTGAACAGAAGGGGGCTCAGCACACATCCCTGAGGAGAGCCAGTGCTGAGGGTTATGGTGGAGGAGGAGAAGTTGTGGATCTTCACGGACTGTGGTCTGTCTGTTAAGAAGTCTAGTACCCAGTTACAAATAGAGGGGCTTAGTCCAAGTGTAGATAGTTTGTCTATCAGAGTTTGGGGGATCATGGTGTTGAAGGCAGATGTGAAGTCCACAAAGAGCAGACGCACGTATGAGTCTTTCTGATCCAGGTGGGTGAGAGCAGTGTGGACCACGGAAGAAATGGCGTCCTCTGTTGATCGGTTCTCACGGTATGCGTATTGATGAGGGTCCTCATTGATGTTGACGGTTGCCTTGATGTGGGACATGACCAGTTTCTCAAAACATTTAGCGACTATCGGGGTGAGGGCCACCGGTCTATAGTCATTCAGACCAGTCACTGTGGAGCTCTTTGGGACTGGGATGATGGTCGCGGTCTTCAGGCAGGTGGGAACTGACTCCAGTGCAAGTGAGGTGGTGAAGATGTCAGCCAGCACCTCACAGAGCTGGTCCGCACATTCCTTCAGAACTTTCCCTGGGATGTTGTCTGGTCCGGTTGCTTTATGAGGATTAATCTTTCTGAGACTGCCTCTCTCAGAGTTATCCTTGGACCAGACAGTAGTCAGAGGGTGATGCCTTCTGGTTTGCATTCAACTGTGGCTGAACTGGAGACTGTAATACAGACTCAATGTAAAATAGTGGAACCCTTCCGACTGCAGTTTATGGACACGCTTTTTGGCAATGTCTTTGTGAACTTAACTTCAATGGAAGAAATACAAGACAAAGCGACAATCAAAGTTGTTTACACATCCTGCCACCCTCAATATCAAGGTGAAGACAGTTCATCTTTTGAGCCAGGCAGTCCTACCGATAATGCCTCATTCAATTCTGGTGATAGCACCATCATTCTTTCATCTTCGGAGTCCATGTCATCATCATCATCATCAAGATGTTCTTGGCCAAATAACTTATGCATTCCCCGTTTCTCTTATGATGCTGAAATTAAGCTTGAGAAGGCCAATATAGCTTTCACAGAAAATGGGATGCTGTCGATTCCTGATCCAAAGCTAAAGTCTGACATATTGGAACTATCGCCGTCATCTTCTAAAAGCTGGATGTCCTGAAGTATGTGTGAATTCTTTGAAACATAAACCAGCTGATAAATGTTCTCCTGCTTTTGATGTTAAACGACCAAAAAGGGGTGAAGTGGAATACTGCCCCTCTTTTCCTCTTGGAGAAAGTGGACAGTCCCTTGAGAACATGAGGGTTGAACTCCTGTCAGATGTGAAGATACGCAACAACAGAGAGACGGTTAAAAAGAAAATGGAGACAACATTTGCATTGAGGAGACAAGAAATCGTCCGTGAAGATCCCATGATCAATGATGTACAACAGAGATGGCCAGCTCTTTTTTATGCAGCAGAGGTAATTTAAAGAAATTATTCCTTGGCTAGTTATGCCATAAATGTATTAATATTTCAATGTAATGTTCAACATTGTTTGTATTCGTTTATAAATGTTCCATGTCACAGGCCAGATGACAAACCATTCAGTGTCTGACATGATTTGGCAGAAATTGTTTTTAAATTTTGAATTGTCTTTTGAAATCTTTTAGCTCTGTCATTATGTAACAATCATTTCATGTTTCAGGTAAATGCAGAATTCAAGCACATCACAACATGCCTCTGCAGTCAAGGTTTCTCTCGCAGCTTGACTGTCTTTCTGAAAGTCTGCTGAAAGTGTTTTCAAAGCGATCGGGCGAGGTGGGCAAAAAACTTGGAAACATAGCTGCCATGATGACAGTAAGAACTTTCAACTTTTCCTATCCCATAAAGTACATATGCTTTGCAATTCTTCAGTAGAAAATTGGTATACTGTATCCATTGTGCAGCCCAACTTGCTTTGTGTGTGACGACTAATTATCAAATCTACCTGTGGTTATAATTACAGTAGAGTGAGTGTGTGTGTGTGTGTGAGTGAGTGAGTGAGTGAGTGAGTGAGTGAGTGAGTGAGTGAGTGAGTGAGTGTGTGATGAATTTTTGATTCCTCTAAAAGAACCCTTTTTTATTTTGTTCACTGTCCCAGTGTGAGATATTCATTCATCTTTTTATATAACGGTAATCAGATTATTATAAAAAGTCCAGTCCATACTGATCAGGTCAAATGTACATTTTTTATATTTTAGAGATGTTAATGTCATATGACGACTGGTTGAAAACCTTCGATTTTTTTATTTTTTGTGTTCAAGTTTTTTCATACTACTGGAAATTTGAGTTCACATTTCTATTTTCTCTATGTTAATTCTTAAGGATGACACAGATGAGCGAAGGGAGTCCCTCATCAAAGGACTCTGCATCTATCTGAATGAGAGCCCGGATGACTTGGTGCAGGAATACATGGTGAGTTTTTTTTGTGTGTGTAGTTTGGCTTTACAACATTTTAAAACCTTGCATTCTGTTATTCCTGTTATCCTATTGTACTGGTAAGTCAAAGTCAAATGGATCTCTTTACTGTTTTGAAAGTAATTCCAGCACTGAATATGGTCTTAAATTTAATTTCAAGTGGCATTATTGAAGTCTTACAGACATTTTAACTATAACTTGCCTTAAACTTAAGACCTTGTATAAACATTTTAAAAAATAAACCCCTTTTTATACCTTAGAACAAAAATTATGACATCTCGTCATACTGGCCTGACTTGTCTGTCAAGGGTCCAACTGGGACTGATATTCAGCCCTGAGTATATCAACTCCAGGTTAACGATCAAAATCATCTACCGTAGTAACATAAAAACAACATCCAGGAAAAAAGAAGTTAAATCTTATCATTAGTTTTTGTTTGAACGTTATTTGCCAAAACTGAACCAGACACGTACGGTAATCCAAATTGTGAAGGTAAAATAAAATATTTTTGTTCGCTTAGCGTGGTAGGCTAATGTCTTTCAAATAAAAACTAATGTAAATCTTGAAGGCTCCTCTGCATTTGAGATGAAAGCATTGTTTTTTTTTTTGTATTAAATGGACCATGGATGGCAGCATGGCAGGACTGTTTTTTGCTACAGCCATTTAACATTCTGCTTACATGGGTTTAAATAAATGGTAGAATAAGAGTTAATGCATTCTAAAGTGATCTGTAAAAAAGTCTTTAACAAATGTTTCATCTTTAAACAGGACATGACTGAGGCTGCTACACTGAGTGCCATTGAGAAAACTACAGTGGGCATCTACGTCATCAGAGAGATGCCTGGCAGTGACTGTCCAGATGTTGGCATAATCCTCGAGGGTGTCGTGGTGATGCAGGAACTTGATAACGTGGCCCTTGCTGTAGCCATGTTGTTTGGACTTTTCTACTCATTGAACATGAGGTACCCATCACAGTTACGCTACACCTTTGAGGTGATTCAGAAGGTGGTAATGGACTTGGATACGATCCAGCTTTCCAGAAAAGCTCAAAACTTGAAAACAAAACTGGACATGTAATGAAAACAAGGTTTACATGATGTGGTAAGCTCCACATGAGGACATTTAAATGTCAGTTGATTTTCACATGGACTTGGATGTGATCCAGCTTTCCAGAAAAGCTCATAACTTGAAAACAAAACTGGACATGTAATGAAAACAAGGTTTACATGATGTGGTAAGCTCCACATGAGGACATTTAAATGTCAGTTGATTTTCACATTTTCAAAGGTTAATTCACTGTTTAATTTTGGTCCGTGTACATTCAGGCAGTTCGTTTTTTCATTTGAAACAAAAAATGAAAAAATGAAAAAACCACTTGTTTTTTCGTTTTTCGTTTATTGAACCAAAACAAAAAAATGGATTACAATCCGTTATCCGATTTCCGATTTTGTGCACAAAACGAAAATGGAAAAAACGGATAACGACGGGTCAGTTTCGATTTTGTAATTTCTTTTATTGACAGCGGATATGACCCGGAAGTTCTCTCTGCCCCGCAAATGTGACGTGTCGAAGCATTTGTGTGCACATTTAAGAGTGTAGAATTCATTTGAGCATATTTACACAGAACAAACTTTGTATTGTTTAAAAAAACTCTTAACGTTGCAGGAAAAACCGGTATACTACGGAGCCCCCCAGGGGACGTGGGGAAAAAAAATCTTGCGTGCCCACGCAAAACTATTGCGACACTGCTGTTCATTGTTCTTTAGTTTTAGCAGGTCGCTTTCGTAAATGAGCCCATGAGGTTTGTTGTGAAATAAACATATTTTGGTCTTCGTGTTTTTTCATCTTGAAGGGTTTTAAAAGGATGCAGCTTGTGTCTGTCCTGCAGGCTTAGGGACTGCTCTATTTTTGGATCTAAGGGTGTGTGGATTTATAGTTTTGTGTGAGCTGCTTTGGGGAAGGGCAACGTCTTAAAGCAGAACTTCTATTATTAAGGTGAGAGCAGGCAAATGCCCAAATAAGAGCATAAAGCAGAACTTCTATTATTAAATTGAGGGCAGGCAACGCCCAGAGAAGGGTATAAAAATATGATTTTTCCTCCTCCACGACAGTCAACGCAGCCAGCCCAACGAGAAGAACAGCTGTATTCAGACTAAATCAGGTTGTAAATGGGGTCTCTCTTGAAATGCCATTTCAATGTGTTTTCTCTCTTTTTCCCTCTCTCCACCCTCCTCCCTTCTTCTCTCTCTCTCTCTTTTTCTCTCACTGTCCACGTTTAAAAGAAAAATGTAATGATGTTAGGAATGGAACAAATGTATTCTGTGACTCTTTTTTAAACTTATGATTAATTAAACTGGTCTTTTGGAACTTTAAATTATGAGTGTTTGTCGTATTTTCAGCGTATTTTTCCTTTCTGATCCGAAGTGAACCAAATAACGAATTCTGGGNTCGACATGAGTGGCGCGGACGCGCGCGGGGGTGGGGGGCGTGGCGTGGCGCACGGTGGTCGACATGAGTGGCGCGGGGGGGTTTGGAGCCGCTTCATTTAATTTAACAAATTTGTGTCGTTGCATTTAATTCTTCTTAAACTCAGAATATTTTCTGAGTAACAAAATATGAAGTTATTAGTGAAGGAAGTCCGTCTGGATAACAGCAGACCGACTCCTCGTAAATTTACGACAGGTCCGGACCACTCGTAAATTTTGTTCGTATCTGAAAAAAATCCTAGGATACGAAAACATTGTTGAATGCCACAAATGATCCTAAAACACTCGTACGCACAGTTTAAGAACAAATCTGTGCGTACGAACGGTTCGTGAATGAGGGCCAATGTGATGAAGGCTAAAGAGCATTCTGGCACAAAATTCACACCTAGAAGCGCAAATGATCCTGGGGCTGGAAGTTCTGAGATTGTGTGCTTTAAATGTGGGATGAAAGGCCACATAAGCAGAACCTGCCAACGGAAGCTGTGGTGCAGTCACTGTAAGAACAACACTCACAGCAATGAAACCTGCAGGTGGAGAAAACACCGGGACAACGCACGTAAAGTGGCCGAAGAGACGGATGGCGCCAGAGAATATGCTTTCCGGGTGAGCGACGCGGACATGCAAATGGATGACATCAAGAGGAGAGGTCTGATGGTGGACGCAGGTGCAACGTCACACATCATCACCGACATTAGGAAGTTCAGAAGGTTTGATGAAAGTTTCCAGGCCGAGACGCACTGCGTGGAATTGGCGGATGGATCAAGGTGCCGTGGGGTTGCTAAGCAGCGAGGAGACGCAGAACTGTATATGATCAACAGCAGAGGACAAAGTCTTAAAACAGTGCTGAGGAACACACTGTACATCCCTTCATACCCACAAGACATCTTCTCAGTGAAAGCTGCCACATCCAGCGGAGCAACTGTGATCTTCAAGGAGGGAAAGAACGTTCTTCTCAAAGATGGTACTAAATTCCCCATTCACGTATGTAACAAACTATTACTTACAAACGATGGACAATGAATGTGGTGATCAGTGTAAGAAATGTTATGACTTACAAAGTTGGCATGAGATTCTTGGACATTGCAATTACAAAGACGTGTTGAATCTAGAAAATGTTGTTCATGGCATGGAAATTAAAGGGAAAGGTGAACCTATGCCATATTGTGAAGTCTGTACAAAGGGAAAATTTGTTCAAACTAGAAACAGGGAGCCAGATGCAAGAGCTAGAGCACCATTAGCAATGGTTCACACAGATTTAGCAGGACCTATTGACCCAATGTCTAAAGGTGGTCACAAATATGCACTATCTTTTACAGATCAGAGTCAGAGTCAGAGAGAATTTATTGTCATTTGCACCGCATGTAGTACATGTGTTGAAAACGAGATTATGTACACAGGGTCCCAGTTACATCCAACAACAAATGCAAGAGAAAAACAATAATAACATCTAGGATTAACTAAGAGAGACATCAGCTAGTAATACACTAAGCCCTAATGTAGTAGAAAAACATCATTATAAACAGCAGCACGAACATGAGCAGATGGTCACAGATGAACGCAGCAACAAGAAACAGATCAGTATCAGTATGATGTGACATTTTGCAGTGTTTATTCTTATTATTTATTTATTCATGAGTCTGACAGCCTCAGGGTAGAAGCTGTTTCTCAGTCTAGTGGTTCTACATTTGATGCTCCTCAACCTCCGTCCCGAGGGGAGTGGTGCAAAGAGTGAGTGTGCTGGGTGAGTGAGGTCTTTCATGATGCAGGTGGCTCTTTTTCTGCATCTGGAGGTGTAAATGTCTGTGATGGTGGGGAGACTGACTCCCACAGACTTCTGTGCAGCCTTCACCACTCTCTGCAGAGCTTTTCTCTCTGCAACTGTGCAGCCTCCATGCCACACGTTGATGCTGGAGCACAGGACGCTCTCCACTGCACACCTGTAGAACGAGGTGAGGACTGGGCTTCTCAGACCGGCTCGTCTCAGCCGTCTGAGGAAGTAGAGTCTCTGATGACCTTTCTTGATCAGGCTGGTGGTGTTGTTGCTCCAGCTGAGGTTATCATTCATGTGTACACCCAGGTATTTGTAGCTGGAGACCACCTCCACCGCAGATCCACCTATATACAGTGGGGTGTGGGTGTGTTTGTTCCTTCTGAAGTCCACAATCATCTCCTTCGTCTTCTTCACATTCATGTGAAGGTTGTTCTCTTTGCACCAGCTCTCCAGATGTTCCACCTCCTGTCTGTAGCTGGATTCATCATTATCTGTGATGCATCCCACCACAGCTGTATCATCTGCAAACTTAACAATATGACAGCCTGGATGTGTGGCTGTACAATCATATGTGAGCAGAGTGAACAGAAGAGGGCTCAGCACACATCCCTGAGGAGAGCCAGTGCTGAGGGTGATGGTGGAGGAGGAGAAGTTGTGGATCTTCACGGACTGTGGTCTGTCTGTCAGATGACTATTCTAGTGCAGTTTTTGTATATTTTTTGAAAAATAAGAGCGACACAGTACAAGCTACTGAAAATTTTATTGCTGACATGGCTCCACATGGAAAGATTAAATGTATGAGGTCAGACAATGGCACTGAATTTACAGGGAAAGAGTACCAGGCATTATTGAGCAGAAATGGTATCAGACACGAGACCTCAGCACCATATTCTCCACATCAAAATGGTACAGCAGAACGAAACTGGAGAACCTTACTTGACATGGCTAGATGTATGTTGTTGGATGGTGAGTTACCAAAAATGTTATGGCCATATGCAGTTCAGACAGCTGCTGTAGTGCGAAACAGATGCTTTAATAACTGCACAAAGGAAACACCCTACTTCATATTGACAGGCAGACAGCCGAACATTTCTAGGATACAAAAGTTTGGATGTGTTTGTTACACTTACAAACAGGTGAAAGGAAAGCTGGATTCAAGATGTGAAAAAGGCATTTTCATTGGATATGACAAGAATAGTCCAGCCTATATGGTCTATTATCCAAACAGCAGGAAAATACAGAAGCACAGGCTTGTGGAATTTGTATCAAAAGGGAAAAGTGAGACAGATGTAACTTTGGATGATAATGATCTGATTACAGGTAGTCCCTGTCTTACGAGCGCTCTTACATACTAGGTTCCGGACTTACGAGCTGGCGAAAGAGCAGTAAATTTGTAACTAACATACAAAAAATGCAGCACTTTTATGTGTTTTTAGATGAAAGTGTGTTAGCTAACCGTTTGGAAACAAGTTTCTGAGCATGTTTATGAACTAGTATGAATATTTGTGATGAAAAACGAGTGTTCGTAGTAGCGCTAGCATAAATTTTCCGACTTACAACCGAAAATCCGGACTTATGGTACGTCCACACCTAACAGCGTTTCAACTGCAGGAGCGTCCAGTTTACATGCAAAGTCAATGGGGGACGCGCCTCCAGGCGCGTCTTGGCGTCGGGCGTCACGTCACGTGCGTGTTGAGCGTGCTGGAAAGCGTTTTCCGTGCACGTGAACCCGCTTCAGCCTCCAAAGCACGCGTTGATTTAGCTGAAGTTTTCGCCATTCAAACGCCGTTCAACTCTCCCTGATTGGTTGATCAGGGAGAGTCGGGGGGAGAAGAGAGGGGGAGAGTCCCTATGTGACGCGGAAACGAGGGGACGGGTATTGCGCAACTATGTGACGTATTGTTTGTGGGACACAGAAAAAACCCGCGAAGTCGTGTACTATGGAAGAGAAACTCATTGTAGCTGTGTGTTCGCGACAAGTCCTTCACGACCAGTCAAGTCTGCTCTACAGAGACAGAAATAAAAAGCTCCTTGCCTGGCGGAGTGCAGTGAGGAACTCGGTATACCGGTAAGCTCCTCCCACACCCCCCGCCGCCACACCGCCGCAGCTTCGCGTTCTGGTCTGGACACCACTGTGGGTCCAGTGCGTCCACTTGCGTGCGTGACAAGCTTTTTTGAAGTTGAAACGCTGTTTGGTGTGGATGTACCATTACGAGAACACGTGTTTCGGGTTCCGTCCGACGTACGAGATTTCGTGTTACGAGACAGTCGTAGGAACGGAACTCGCTCGTAAGTCGGGGACCAACTGTAGTTACTCCCAGAGCAAGTTAAATTCCAGATGTTGAATCAGAAAATTTTCCTGATCATGAACCAGGCACAGATGACCCAGTGGCAAGTACCAGTCACACAATAAAACATGAGGAACCTGAAGGACGATACCCTGAGAGAAAAAGAAACCAGGTTATCTAAATAACTACCGGTATGTTTGTGGGATTGATGATGATGGGGAAATAGCCAGCATTGATTATTGTTACATGCTGATTAGTGGTGTGCCCCAAACCTACAAAGAAGCTGTAACATCAGTGAATGCAAAAGAGTGGGTTACAGTGATGGATAAGGAAATGCAATCATTAAAAGAGAATTTTACTTTCACCCTGACCAACCTACCACAGGGCAAAGCTGTAGTGGGGGGGGAAATGGATGTATGCAATCAAAAAGAACAGTGATGGATCAGACAAATATAAGGCTAGATATGTTGCCAAAGGTTACAGTCAAAAGAAAGGTCAAAAAGGCGTTCAACTCAAGATCAACTGGACTTTATTTGTAACAGAAGACGTTTCGCTTCTCATCCGAGAAGCTTTATCAATTCAATGAACCAGACTGTGTGTGCGTGTGGATTTATAACAGGAGTCACGCACCATCATATGTAAATTGCAAGCTGAGGTAACACATACATGTAAATTGACAGATCACACCTTAACAGTAGGGAGTTCCCTTGAAGTCTCTGACAGAAGACACAACAACTGTATGTAAATTGACAAAAAACACCTCACAGCCCAACAACAGAGGTTTCTCAACAAACTTTGCTAGTCTAATTCACAGACAAGACATCTCTGCTCCCATCCGGTGTAAAACGTTTGTGAATCAGCCCCAAAACTGAGTTGTAAGTCTTGGAAAGTTGAAATCTCAGACCTCCTCCTCTGTTAAGAGAAGGTTTTTCTCTCTTAACATACACAGCTTCCTTCACACCTCAAAAGAAAGGTGTGAACCTCAAAAGAAAGGTGTGAACTAGCCTGGTTAAAACCAGACCCTTGTCCTTCACTTCGCTTCAGACAATGGTCTGGACTTTCTCCATTGACAACCGATTCTTGCTGGAGGCGTGGCCTCTGCTGATGGCTGCTCCCCCGTGGTCTGCTGAACTTGACTTCAGCTCCGCCTCCTGCTGAATTTTCTCTTGCTCCGTTGCATATTCTGTGTTTATATGTTAATAAAACGTCCTAATAAAATAAAATAAAACCATGGATCGCTGGTCCAACACACCAGAAGACCAGGAAATCTGATGGGACTCGGGCAGCAACGTAAAACCCGAGTTTAATTCTCTCGTGACAACCTGAGGCATTTCCTTGTTCATTTCACTCAGCGGAGGGTGAGGAGGAGAAGGAGGAGGGAGCGATTACTTGACTTTTGGGAAAAAAAACAAAAGAAAACTCCAGATAAGGGATTAAGAAGGGGAAATTAATAAATTTGTGTCACATATAAAACAGTCCTGCATCGCTTTGCATCGCTTTGAATGAGAACATGCGGCTGCTCGCTGGCTGCGCTGGGACAGGTGGGGGCGTGGGTTAGGGGCCAAAAACTCCGCCCCTTCTGTTCTCTGATTGGTCCGGTCAAAAATCTACCGGAGAAATCATTGTCAATGGGAGAAGTCCCAGACTGTGCAGTGAAGGGAAATGAGAATTGAGCGGAGCTGTGCAGGAAGGCGAGGGCCAGGCTAGGTGTGAACTATGATGAGACTTTTTCACCAACTGCTAGCATGACAAGCATCAGAGTATTAATGCAAAGAGCAGCACAAGAGAACATGATTGTTCACCAGATGGATGTGAAGACAGCATATTTACATGCTCCAATTGAATGTGAACTCTACTGTATATTGATCAACCAGAGGGTTATGCGGAAGAACCTCAGAAAAATGAAAGACTTGTGTATAAATTGCAAAAATCCCTCTATGGACTTAAACAGTCTGGCAGAAACTGGAACAAAATGTTGCATGACTATCTATGTGATATCAAGTTTGTTCAAAACCCTGCTGATTATCGTGTTTACACAAAGATGACTGATACTGGAAAGGTGTTTGTTGTCATATGGATAGACGATTTGATTATTGCTGCCAGTGATATGAATACCCTTTAAGATGTGAAAGAGAAACTTGCATCAAAATTTAGAATGAAGGATTTAGGAAAATTGACACATTTTCTTGGTATTGACTTGAAGCAAGATAATGACAGTATTACAATGTCACAGTCAAAGTATGTAAGAAAAATACAAGAAAGGTTTGACATGCAAAACTGTAAACCAAGAACTACACCATGTGAGCAGAAATTTAACTATGCTGATAATGTTGAAGTAATGAGTGATGTCAGAAAATACAGGGAGGCAGTAGGAAGCCTAATCTATTTGTCAACATGTACAAGGCCAGATTTAAAGCTCCACTGACATCATCTTTTAACTTTCCATAAAATGGCACAACATATATATATATTAAGATTGACCTCTGATCGTTTTTGCTAAAACAATGTTAAATTAATTAAAATTCCTCTCAAAAACAGTTTAAAATTAGCGCCTTTTTTTTCACATGATAAATACGGGGTTTCCCGTCGCGCGATTATGACGTCACACACAGACTCACGTCAACTGCGCACCTTGTTTACAATGGACAAGATACAAACGCGATCCGTCCAATTTAGCCATTTAAAACTTTATATTTTAGCGGTTTGTCTTCAGAGAAGCCAAAGTTATTTCCAATAAACAGCAGGTTATAATTTTTTTTCAGCTCCTGCTGGTTTTTGGAGACTTTTCACTTCAGGAAGTGAGCAGCTGTGTGATGAGTTACAGCAGCTGATAGTTGAGAGGCAGAAGGAATTCTACAAATCGTTTCCACAGCACTGAAATGGTAATATATTAGTTAATGTTTCTAATAATTATTCAACATTATTAGTTATTAGTTTGTGTACAAAACAATTTGCACAGATCATGTTGCTTCAATTTGTCAGCTTTAGTTTTAAATGGCTAAATTGGACGGATCGCGTTTGTATCTTGTCCATTGTAAACAAGGAGCGCAGTTGACGTGACTCTGTGTGTGACGTCATAATCGCGCGACGGGAAACCCCGTATTTATCATGTGAAAAAAAGGCGCTAATTTTAAACTGTTTTTGAGAGGAATTTTAATTAATTTAACATTTTTTTAGCAAAAACGATCAGAGGTCAATCTTAATATATATATATGTTGTGCCATTTTATGGAAAGTTAAAAGATGATGTCAGTGGAGCTTTAAGCTTTGTAGTAAGTAAACTGACAATACTTTTCAAACCCTACAATAGAACAGTGGAGTACTGTAAAACATGTTTTTAGATATCCAAAAGGCACACAAGAACTGTGTTTTAAAAAGGGTGACCATAGCTGTGTTTACATGGACAAAATTTTGTGACCGGATTGAAATGTGTTCTGATCGCATAATTAGATAGCACCGTTTACATGGACACAATCCGTTCATGACTAGTGTTTACATGCAGCAGGCTTTTATTCTGATCAGAAGTTCTGACATGCGCAGAGTGGTACACTCCCCCTTTAAAAAAAACACCGAAGAAGTTACTTCCGTTAAAACCACAGAAGAAGAAGTTGCTTCCGGGACGAAAGTAAACAGACGCGTCAAT
>JBBPBX010021176.1:5746-16458 GCA_038048925.1 Garcialebias charrua | reverse complement strand
TGATGTCCTGCGCCACTCAGACCTCTATCAAAGGGCTCATCTGTTGACAAAAGTAAGGCTAATATTTATTGTAATTAGTTTTACTACAACGATTACAGCTAAGTATCTCAAAGTAGAGATGCTTAGCAGCTGTAAAGTTTTATTTAAAAAAATGTTTGTTTGAACCATGTCTTTAAACAAATAGTTAAATGTTGCCAAAATGTAAGGCTATAATTTACTATTGTCCATCCATCCATCCATCTTCTTCCGCTTATCCGGGGTCGGGTCGCGGGGGTAGCAGCCTAAGTAGGGAGGCCCAGACTTCCCTCTCCCCAGCCACTTGGAGCAGTTCCTCTGGGGGAATCCCAAGGCGTTCCCAGGCCAGCCGAGAAACATAGTCCCTCCGGCGCGTCCTGGGTCTTCCTCTGGGTCTCCTCCCGGTGGGACATGCCTAATTTACTATTGTATTTAGTATTAAACCATTACAGCTAAGTAATCAGTAGACATACTTAGCTGTAAAGATTTTTTTTAATAAAATTTGTTTGAACCATATCTTTAAACAAATAAAAAGTTGAACACTAAATATTGGCATGTCCTTTTTTTGCAGTCTGTGAGGAACATTGAAGGACGTCAGTCTCTTCAGGTGATCCTGCATACCCGCTGTTGGACTGGCTCGTCAAAGGATACCCAAACTCTCCTCGTCTGACTCCTCAAGTCATTTAAAGTTTACCTTTGCTCAGTCAGGTGGAGGTAGAGATGACCTTCGGGTTGCTGAAGTCACAGTGAGAGTTCTTCTAAAAAGATACTTGTCATGTATTTGTGTTCACATGCAGTTAACATTTGTATAAAATTATTATCACAATAAAAAACTGCAAATACTAGTGAACATCTGAGCTCTTTAATGGACCAAACATTTTAACAAATTCTTGTAAACAATTGATACTGCTTGTTTGAAACATGTTTCTTTCTTAGTGCAATTTGAGGTATATCAGAAAAACATAAAAATTAAACATTCAAAATGTGTGTGCAAAACAGACGATGTGCACAGATCAAATCTTGTAATGATGACAACAACAAAAAAACATTCTTTGGTCATTTAAAAACTACAGTAACCTGTAATTCAGTAACTTCTTTATCAACTCATCGCATACTTTCACAATTTCGATGTATGCATGTGATTTAGGACAACAAAATTGGTGACAAAATAATCGTTAACTTCCAAAATGTATGTTTCTGTATCCTGATAGAACAGCAAATGTGTTTTTATCCTGTGAGTCATGCAGAAACTCAGAGTCCTTATTAAACCACCTGACTGTATTAAGTTAGGACATCTTAATTGGACCATAAACTATCAATCCTAATGTCTGTGTAAAAAATACATTTACAGATCTGTCAGGGGACAGAGAAACATGGTTGTGGACAGTTTTGAGTTGTTCTAAAGCACATGTGTGAACTTCTTGGGATTTCTCAGTAGAAGACGTAGGACTCTTGCATCTTCTGCCACCATCACCTGCCACCATCATCTGCCACCATCACCTGCCACCTGCCACTGTCTGTTGTGTGCTGCTGTCAGCTGCCTCTTCAAAGCTGGACTCATCATCTGAAAAACAAACAAAATAAAGTTTAACTGGACTCCTGATACGTTGAAATTTGTTAGGTTAATTATCTGGTTAGTTGGAGGAGTTTTAATGTACAATACAGTAGTACTGTACTGCCCTAAAGCTACTCTTATTTCTTATTATAATTACATTTTTTTAACATATTTGTTGTTTCTAATTACTCCAGGTAATACAGTACAGAGGGATAATGTGGTTTGAAGAGTCTAACTTACCACAAAGGATGCTTTGCTCCTGGTTAGCTTCCTCTCCTCAGATTCCTCTCCTCATCACCTAGATCCACACCGCTGCCTGCTGTGTTGGAAGTGGCAGATCTCTCATCAGTTCGTCCATCAACACGTAAAATGAAAAAGTGGTGGGGTCGTACTTCTCCCGTTGTTGTTTTTAGCTTTGTAGCACTTAGCTTTCAAGCACTTCCAGCGATCTCCAGCTTCTTCCAGCTTTTCATGTACTTGTTTAAATAACTCCGTGTTCCCACACGTTCGGTCAAGGCGTTCGATAGTTTTGAGCTATTTTAATGTTTCCATTAGAAATGTTGCATCGCTCACCGACCAGTTTTGCTTCCCCACCATGCGTTAGCGTTAGCATCTACCCACTAGCCAGGCGGAGAAGGAAACACGAGGGGTGGGGTGGGGGGGCGGGTGCGCAGCGCACATGCGCAGTCAGGACAGTTTGATAAACGGAACAGATCAAGTGTTTACATGCACACCAAACGGGTAACGGATCGGTGTAAACCACCTGTTTCGATCTGATCACAAATTAGGCCGGATCACGCCGAATACACAAAAAATTATCCGAACGGGGTGTTTACATGACACACTTTTGATCTGATCGGCCGTTTGATCTGATTACTTATGTCCATGTAAACACACCTAATGAGAACCTGATATATGTATCACAGTGATGCCGATTGGGCAGCTGATGTATCAGATCGACGAAGTACTACAGGTTACTGCATGAGTCTAAATAAGGAGAGTCCATTAGTCTCATGGAAAACCAAAAGACAGTCCACTGTAGCACTATCTCCCTGTAGCCGTTTTCGCACTGCACAGCCCTCCCCGGCCCAGCTCATCCCGGGTTGTCCCTGACGCCAAATTTACACTACATGCGGTCCGGCTCCGCCCCGCTCCGCAGGTCGCAGCTGAGCGAGTCCAATTTCCACTACCTGCGCTCAGCTCAGGTCCGCCTGGATGCGCCGCTCCGAGACGCATGCGCGGGAATTGCGAGATCGCGCGATAAATCAAGTGATAAATAAGTAAGTCAGAACAAAACAATTCATTCGGTGGAAGAAGGAGAACAACAGTAGAGACTGCTGCCTTGATCTTCTCTCGTAAATGAGCGACAGGACATGGTTTGAGCAACAGGAAGTGATGTATTACATTTCAGAATAAAATACTTTATTTATTTATTTCTTGTATTGCGTTTGTAGGCGTAGTCATAAATGATAGTTTGACAGCATTTTTGTACAAATAAATCCGTATAGAGCTAGGATTAGTCCGCCCGTGGTGATTTTATTTTGTAAATACGGATGTTGTGCTCGTTCCTTTTCCTGTTGGTGCGACGTAATCTTCAAAAGTTGACTCCGGCACAGCTCCGGCGTCCGGCAGAAATAGAAACATTTCTAATTTTGACGGACTGCCGTCCGCTCGCCGCTGCTCGCCGCCGCCGTGCGGAGCCAGTGTAAATTCTCTCATTGATTATAATGGGTGTGTATTTGCTGCGGAGGTCGGACCGGAGCGGGGCGGAGCCGGAACGCATGTAGTGTATTTTTGGCGTGAGCCCAGCCTGGCCCGCCCCCGCTCATTTCGCATTGTGCGGAGAGCCGCCTTGAAGTGGGTGGGGACTCGGAGTTCTCTTAAAGTGGGTGGGGAGTTCTCTTAAAGTGGGTGGGGAGTTCTCTTGACGTGGGTGGGGAGTTCTTGTAAGTGTGCGCGTTTGGTGTGTGTTAAGAGAGGCGGAAAGAGAAGGGATGGAGACGCCGCTAATGTCGAACCGGTTAACACCATAGACTTAACATGGGCGTAGCCAGGATTTCATGAGGGGCGGTTCGTTTAAAGGAAACGTGGACCTTGAAAGAGCAACACGCCTTGGTGGTTCACTGGAAACGTGTCGGGTTGCCGCTCCAAACCTTTTCTCGACTTGGGTTTGAACCTCACTTGGTTGAACTTATTTTACTTTTGTCTTTTATTGGATTAAAAAATAGTTTGTGTTAACCACAGGCATATTAACTCCTTTTTTTTTTATCCAATAAAAGACCAACGTAAAATAAGTTTAACCAAGTGAGGTTAGAACCCGAGTCGAGATAAAATTTGGAGTGGCAAACCGACGCGCTTCCAGTGAACCGTCGGGTATGTTGCTCTTTCAAGTTCCACTTTTCCTTTTAACGGATCGCCCCTCATAAACTCCTGGTTACGCCCATGTAAAATAAGCTGATTTGTAATCAGTTATTAACAAAAATTAAACTCAGAAACACTAATATATATATTCAGCTAACAAATTTTTTAGGCGTTTCTGTAGTTAAATTTAATGAAATTCAGCTCGCGCTGAGGTTGTTGTTAGAACGAGTTGATGACTCAACACGCAGCAGTCCCGCCCCTGCTGCAAACAACGAATCAAATGATGAGCAGTACATGACGTCAAACTGGGCCCGGGAGCTTGGCCCGCTTAGAACCTCAGTCGGTCAGGTTCTAAAACTCGGGCTGACGCCGGCCCGAAAAGGCAAATGCGAACAAGACGAACCCGGGTTAGAAGCCGGGTCGGGCCGGGCTGGGCCGGGCTGTGCAGTGCGAAAACGGCTTGTGAGGCGGAGTACATGGCACTTGCTGCTACTGTACCAGAATGCTTATACTTAAGAAAACTGTTATTCAACATGGATGGTCTGGATTATTTAGCTAAAATCTATGAGGACAATCAGGGTACTACATCCTTAGCCAAAAATCCTGTACACAGGCAAAGGTGTAAGCATGTTGATATTAAATATCATTTCATCAGATCAGTTGTAAATGAAGGAAAAGTTTTTCTGGAGTACTTTCTGTCCAACTAATGATATGGTTGCAGACATACTAACCAAACCAGCAACCAAGATGAAGTTGAAAAAGTATGAAATATTTATGTTTGGTGTATGAAGAATGTATTTAGGTTTGAAACATTAACAGAGCCAGGGAGTTACCCAAAATGTGAGCAAGTGGGGGTGTTGACATTATGAATGTTTTTTTAAATTGGCTTGTTTTTATTGGCTTATTGTGCATCATGTGACTTCCCTAATTTATTGCACTTGTGGTGTGTGTGCTCCTTCACACATTTCTCTGGAAAGTGAAGAGGAACAACACGAAGCCAAACTATGTTTCTATCGTCACTTTTAATGCTGTGCCAAAAGTGAACTCTGTTAACAAGTTCTACAAATGTTTACTTGTCTTTTTTAGTCTGGCATGATGCAGGTGCAGTCAACAACCAGCTAACCTCGACATGTCTTTGACAGTTCAACAGAAGAACTGTAGGTTAGATGTAAACTAAGATAAACTGTTTTATTTATTTTTACTTCACGACTCCGTCAGTTTAACAGTAATCTAAAACTAAATTTCAAATGGTCAACATTCACTCAAATCTGGTTCAGTCCAAAAGGAAACCTAGAAACGGAGTCTGTCTGAGTTCTGATCTGATCAGTTTTCAGACGGAAGTCTCGTAACTTGAGCCTGTGGTTCTGTTTAAAAACGTCCTCTGTCTGAAATGCACAATGACTTCAACAGATGTTAGTACTGCTGACGTTTCCAACTCTTACTCATTTAACCTCCGAGTTCCACAGTAATTGTAGTTACAAACCTGCTGATCCGAACGGAACCGATGGCTCGGTTTTATGTGAACAACCGTTACAAAACTGCTTTCAATCCGAGAAAACAGAAAACTTTCTTCTTCTTCGTTCTTTCTCATCTACGATCACACGTTTCTTCTTCTTCTTCTTGAGCTTTTAATTGCGGTTGGAAAAACACGTTGAGGTTGCATTACCGCCACCTACCGGTATGGAGTGTGACTCAAAATGTCCATTTATTTATTGTCCACCTTATTCCTGAGGGTGTCACTGTAGAATCGATAATGTGTCGTACTTCCGTTTGACCCCGGAAGTAGAATTTTTGCATTGGCTCCTCGTTGTTTGCTTGCTAATCTGCGCGCATCGTAGAAGTTCTGTTAAAGTTCTGTTTTCTGTTATTTTGAGCTAATATTGTCACGAAGATGTCTTGTGGAGCTCTGGTACCTGTTGCGCTGTTCGTGGCTGTATGAATAATCAGACGAAGCTGAATTTGTGGCTGCAACTAGTGTGTGTTGAACAGGCTCCGATAAGAAAAACCCGCATCCTTCTTTGTGGCTGGGCTACGAGAAACCACCTGAAAAAAGTCACAGTATCCTCCAGAGGATCGAGAACACCAGGTATGATTTAAGAGACAGCTTTTAGTGTTATGATTTTATGTAGTCAGTGATTAAATGATACTAATATTTTCGTTCATAACTGGCAAATAAACACACGCACCTATATATGTATGCTGTGTGTGCGTTTATTTATACATATCTATCTATATATATATATATATATATATATATGTGTGTGTTTATATATATATATATATATATATATATATATATATATATATATATATATATATATATATATATAATATATATATATATATATATATATATATATATATATATATATAATATAGGTGTGTGTGTGTGTGTGTGTTCATAAATGAACCCTAAAGTTTGTATACTGTACTTTTACTTTCAGATGGGCTTGATGAGAGTGTGGAGCTGCTCAACACCACCAGTCACATGCAGCATGACTGTTGGAATGTGGATTGACATAATGTCAGAACAAACCAACAATCTTATTCTATGGTTGCCCCGTGAAACAATTAAAGCAACATGTTTTGCAGAAAGCTAAAAACTTGGACTCCAGAAGTGAATCATACATGCAAATAACACTGTGAAATATTTATTGGCTGTTTCTCCCTCTGGAATAATCATGTTTATTTCAGATGCTTATGGTGGTAAATGCAGTGACAGGTATATAACACAGAACTCTGGGTTTCTGGACTATCTGCGTGCTGGAGATGAGGTGATGGGTGATCGTGGTTTCACAGTGAGGGACCTGCTGCAAGAGCATGGTGTCAATTTAATCATTCCAGCATTCACACGCAAAGGATGCCAGCTTATTTCAAGTGAGAAGTGAGAAGACATTAAATGTAAACATTTTTCTCAAACATGTACAGTACTGGTGTACTTGCTGTAAACGTAACACAACTCAACATGTTTTTTAAAGGATATGTTAACTATTACATTATAAAAGTATTTGCTAAAATGATTCATTTGTTATGTACAATAGTTGACTGTTAACCTTCTTACAAGGTTAGTTTTTTGTGTGCACTATATCAGTTAATTTTGGATTAAACTACTGTTTCTATCTAAATGTCACTTTTGTCATTATCAAGTTTTTAAAGATCGTTTCCTGTCTATTTCATTATTTGTTTTCATTTACTGTATTTTATTAAAAGTTCTCAAGGTGCTTCATTTGTGAATCAGTAAAGTCTTTGTCAAAAGAAATGTCAAGCTCCAGGTGCTCAGTTGGTGTCCAGATAAACATCTTGCAGCTCAAAAGTCCAAAGCAACATCATTGTTAGCTGGACCTGGTGATGTGGAGTTTTAATGCTTAGACTGGGCTTTATGTTTGTTTAAATAAAGTGTCCCAGCTCTCTTAACATAACAGGACCAACCTTGTTAATGTGAAGATACTAATAAGCTTCAGAGCTTTTCAGATTGCTCATCACTTCGCCATCTGAAGCAACTGTCAAAGTAGCTAAGTATGCTAGTAGCTAAGTATGCTAGTAGCTAAACATGCTAGTCTACGTTATTTTCGGCCACTTCTTCAAGTCGTCCTCCCACCCCTCAACAGCTGTAGGTAGCGGTAAAACAATATCTCCACATTTGAGTTGTGATAGTTTATGTTCCCACATATTTTATGACCTAAAACCTCTGACGAAAACCGGTTAGCGCGTTGCTAGCGTGTAACAAAAGTGCCGGTTCTGACTTTCGGCGGAAGTCGTTCACATAATTCGCGCAAAGCATCATGGGGCGTAGGAATAAGGTGTATTCTGTTAATCACCTTTGTTTTCCAGACAAATCTAATTAAAATCTGCATACTTTTATTACTATCTGAATTCTCCTGTAGTATACAGTATTTATTAAATCAAACATTTCTTTATTTTTCCTAAATTTTTCCAACATTAATCTTATTAATGTTGGAATGTTATGTAATCTTAGACAGGTCTCTCTTGTAAATGAGTCCTTGAGGCTCAATGAGCTTAACATGCCTAAATAAAGGTTGAATGAATGAAAAAATATTTCTATCACATATCTTTTACATACTAAAATAATATGTTCTATTGTCTCATTTTCTCCACAATATTGACAGTATTATGTGCTGTATGCTGTATAGTGAACTGTTAAGTCCGTTATGTCCAGATCTTAACCTTGTTAATAGTTTCTCCTTTCTTCTATTTTTTTCTTCCTACTCTCATTGTTCCTACTTTGTTTTAAATCTTATAATACCACCTTCCTTTGTTATCTTCATCCCATTCTTTCTGCCACCTTTCCCTCAGTTTTTGTTTAATTATACTTTTTGCTTCTGATTTGCTTGTCTGTAAAATTGACTTGTCCTGTTGTTGCCTTTTTTTGCTTCGCTATCTGCCATTTCGTTACCCTTAAAGGGTGTGTGACATGATGTTGGAACTTTGCATAAACTGGCACAACATATATACTGTATCTTGTATCATTCAGCGATGTTCGTTTTTGCAAACAAAATGATAAATTAATAAAAATTTGTTTCAAAGTGAGTTTAAAATTTGCGCCGTGTTTCTTCACGGGAAATCCGAGTACTTCCGCATACGACATTGGTGACGTACGAGCAGGAATGTCAGCTCGAACGCCCCTTGTACATTATAATGGCGGACAATATGGAAACCGATGAATTTATCAATTTAAGTGAAGATTAGAGCGATTTGTCTTCAGTTTGGGAAGCCAAAGTTATTTCGAGTGATGAACAAGAAAGTGCTGGTTATAATTTAGGTCTGCAGCAGTATTTATTTGAGCTTTTACGTTCAGGAAGTGAGTTGGACTCCGAGTTTGCAGCAGGAAGTTTTCAAGGGTGAAGGACCCGATCTAAGTCATCTAAAGAGCACAGAAATGGTAATTTGGCGCCAAAACGCGCGTGGTAGAAACAAAGAGCGGGACCTGCCCGCCTGCGGCTAGCGACTCCTGCTACCACCGCTGGCTCGTCCGGCGCTGTGTGCGTTGCTTGAAACTCGGGCGCTGCTGGAGATCCAGGGACCGCCGCCTGTACCGCGAAGGTCCTCGCGGTTAGAATGATGCGGTCGGCTTCTTCGGCCAGCGAGCGGTAATCCTTCTCCTGCAGAAACGGGGAGTTGGCCAGGGCGGTCCGCACAGGAGCTGGAAGCTGGCGGAGGACGAGGTGGCGGAAGAGGAACTCGCAGTCGTCTGATCCCCGCAAGGACAACATGCTCTCCACGAGCTCGAGAGCTGTGCCGTCGCCCAAACCGGAGAGGGAAAATAGTTTCTCAGCGCGCTCCGCCTCTGAAAGTGAGTAGCGCCGCAGAAGAAGCTTCTTGAGGGCTTCGTACTTTCCTTGTGCAGGAGGGTTTTGTAGCAGGCTCATTACCCGCTGGGTTGTCAGCGGATCCAGCGAAGCAACCACATGGTGGTATTTGGTGTCGTCAACAGAAATCCCGCGAAGAGCAAACTGTGATTCGATGTGTGCGAACCACGACTGAGGCGCGTGCAGCCAGAAGTCCGGGATTTTAACGGCCACCGAAAAAGCGAGCGGGGCCGCCTGTGTAGGTTCCACAGCCGTGGACAGCAGTAGAGAGCTGGCTGAAGCGTCAGATGTCGACATATTCAGTTCACGAGGGTCACCAGTGTAGGAGGTGGTGAAGAGACGACACAGGAGACAGGCTGCAGAACTTCACTTTTAATCAACTCCTACTAAACTGGCGGGAAGCACCCAACACCGCCTTATATATCCAATACAACATCCGGTCCTCTGGACCTTTCACAATAAAACATCCTGTAATGCCTTCGGTCCACTGGGTGTGAGTAGAGCCCCCTAGTGGTCCACCACAATATGTTAATTAATGTATCTAGTAATTATTCAACATTAATTATAGTTTTTAAAAAATGAGTCCCTTTGAAGTATCTGTTTTTATTTCATACGTTTATTCTAACATATGTTCTGAAAAACATCATTCATATTTCCAATGATGTAATGGGCATCTCCCTCATCAGATATTTTGTCACCGAGGTAATGGATGCTGTTTATGTGTCGTTTCCATGTCAGTTTGTCATCAATGATAACACCCAAAAACTTCACCTCACTCACTCTACAAATCTCAACACCCTCAATTTTGAGTGGAACATCAACAGTTTTTTTTTTTCTGAATATCATGTACAGGTAGTCCCTGAGTTACGACGGAGTTCCGTTCCTATGGCGCGCCGTAAGTCAAAAATCGTCGTAAGTCGGAAAACACATACACACTGGCTGCCACCTATACATGTACGGTACTGTACAGTTACCAAGCACTTCGCCTATCCTAACACAGTACCCTACATAATTATCAAAAAAACACATACAGTACATTTGGAGCCATAATGAAGGAAAAAAAGAGTTAAATTCTTACTGGTAGCTGGAGAAGCCTTCCTCCGCCTGTTAGCATGTTAGCTCGGTGTCCCTCCAACATCTGAGGCTGCCTGTAGTTCGCCCGGTCCAAACTGTTTACAGTAAGGCCTGTTAGCATGTTAGCTCCGTACATTTGAGCCATAATGAAGGGAAAAAAGAGTTAATAACTTACTGGGAGCTGGTGAAGCCGTTCCTCCGTGTGCTAGCATGTTAGCATGTTAGCTCGGTGTCCCAGCAACATCCGAGGCCGCAAAGCCGTTTCTCCGCATGTTAGCATGTTAGCTCGGTGTCCCAGCAACATCAGAGGCCGCAAAGCCGTTCCTCTGCCTGAGCCGTCCACACAGCGTAGTTCCAGCGTTTCCAGCTCATGTATCCGA
>JBBPBX010021175.1:13792-42635 GCA_038048925.1 Garcialebias charrua | reverse complement strand
TATATATATATATATATATATATATATATATTGTATTGACTACTACTATATACTACTGTATTGACTGTATTGTATATATAATACTACTGTATTGACATCATTCAGCAGCAAATCCCATCCATCCATCCTTCATCAGCAAATGATGTCAAACATGAACACTTCTGAAAGAGCAGCAGCTACTGCATTGACATCAATCAGCAGCAAACCAGTAGCAAATCACATCCATCAGAAACATGTTGCAACCATAGTGACACCAGTGCCTTGGTGTGCAGTCCATGCCCACGTGCATGAAAAACAAGTCCATGAGCTCTAAGAAAGCTCGAAGCAGCAGAAAAAGAAAAAGAATTCCCTTACTTTGATTGAAGTGTAGGTAGACAGTCTGTATGATGTTTTTCTCAAGTTCAAACCTGGATCACATGGAACTCAACCATGAATGATGGGGAGCATTTGAGGCCAGGTGTGAGTTCAGGTGTTCTGTTGGGGAGGTCAGCTGCATCCACTTCTCTGCTGTTCCCTGGGACTGCCACCTTTCTTTCTCCTGAGGTGAGACCACCTCACCTCAGGCTGTTTGCAGTCACACATTCCTCATACAGCTCATCCATACATGTTTAGCCTGCCAAAAGGTGTTAAAAAATTCATTAGTGACACATAGCCTAGGTTATGTAGTGATAAATAAATGGAAAAACGTGTATTGTTTATATTTATAAATTTAGCATTGTAGTATGTAAACTACATTTTGAAATGTATTTATTAATTACCTATATGAACTGTGATTTTTTTAAAGATGGACAAGGTTGTATGTTTGCATAGTGTAAAGTAAATGTATTTATTTTTATTTTATTTATTAAAATTCATTCATTTCACTAAAACAAAGTCAACAACTCAATAAAAAATAAAAAACATACATTCAAAATAAAATGAAAGGCAGCAGATGAAGAATAATCTTATAATCTCTGCCCCTTTTTTACCCAAATAAACTCACAACAATGATTTATCAAAGAACAAAATTAATTGCATCACCAAATGTAAGATTACATCATCTTAAACAACTCAAATAAATTCTTATGTTATTTTTCATATTCCTTCAAAAAAAAATCACTTTTAGCAATCTCTTAAATTCACAATTATGTACTTATTTGTACGTGTCAGTTGTACACTTTTGTTTATAACTATCAATAATTAAACATGGTTCACAACTACACTGGAAATTATTGAATTTTTACCTGCCAACCAGGTGAAGACTTTCAGTGATCTTCTCCACTTCTTCTTCAAGGGTTCTCCTGGTTTTGTTACATTTATTATCCGTCCGTCCATCCATTATCTTTACCTGCTTTCTCCTGTGCCCATGTCCAGCACGAAGTTTCTGCCCTGGTGCATGGTTCTGGTGGTCCAGAGCGCCGGAGCTCCGGCGCGCGCCGGGGGCCGTTCTGGATCGTGTACCCAGGCAGGGAGCCTCTTGGTGGGGCTTCCAAGCAGCATGGCCGGCCTGGTTCTCAGTTGAGCTCCGGCGCGCGCCGGGGGCCGTTCTGGATCGTGTACCCAGGCAGGGAGCCTCTTGGTGGGGCTTCCAAGCAGCATGGCCGGCCTCGGCCTGGTTCTCAGTTGAGCTCCGGCGCGCGCCGGGGGACCTTCGGACGGATTTATCTCGGAAACAATGCTTCGTCTGGCGGCCTCGTAGCTGCCGTGTCTTCCGTGAACTGCCAAGACTGGACCAATGAGATGAGCCGGATTCTGTAGTTTCAATCACGTGTGTAAAAGGGCTGTCAGCTCATTGGTCACAGAGCTTCTTCTTCTTCTATTGTTTATTGGCGGTTGGCGAACTTATTTTAAGCACATTACCGCCACCAACCGGACTGAGTGTGTGCATTGCCGTCTGCTCCCAATCATACACGTCATGTCAACAAACTAAAAGACACTTATGAGTTGTTTTTGAAAAACAACTTTTTATTTTATTTGGGTTGGATAATAAGGAAAATTGAGGACAAAGCCTTGTTTTATCTACGTCTAGCGACAATAAAAAAATAAAATAAAAAATAAAAAATTTCTGCCAGGCTGAACTGCTCACTCCTGGCCAGCAGAGGGCCCCCTTGAGCTGTCGGGCCCCTGGGCACCCGCCCGGTGTGCCCGTATTATAGATCCGGCCCTGGCAACGACACAAATTGGTTAAATTGGTTACATTAAAATAAAGCGGCTTCACACCCACCGCCGCGGCCCGGACGGGTCGCGGACGAGTACGCGGGTACTCGGGGGCCGCGGCGGGTCACGGCCGAGCAGGACCGCCACGCCGCTGGGTACAAAGTTCCGTGGGCCGGCCGCGTGCCGAGGATCGCCGAGCGCCCCACGTCGACCCCCGTGCGCCTCCCGCACGTCGCGCCCGGGCCCACCCCCCGTGCCCCGGGGATGGTCCGTGCGCGCCGCACGTTTGAGTGGGTCCTCGGCTTTAAAGCAGATTCACAGCTGACGCTGCTAAAAATTACAGATTTATTTATTTAGTTAGTTAGTTATTTACTCTGAGAGCAGAACTTCAATCTCCGCACCAGTAAAGTTCTTCTTTATACTTCTCGCTGTCATCTTTATGAATGGACACTTCCTGCTCTCTGAGGCAGGAAACGTAGCCTTATATGGTGTTTTGAGGGGTGGGAATTATGTAAATGACCTCTCCGCGTGCACGAGCAGGTGGATAGAACAGGTGCAATTCATCATATTTGCGCAGCTCATTTACACACTTTTCCTGAGGATAGAAGAGTTTGTTGAATCTGACGTGGCATGTTCGTACGAACGCTTCGTACGAACAAAAGTAAGAGAAATTTAGGATAAAAATACGAACATGTTCTTGCATGAGGCCCATTGTCCAGTTTTAAGACTTTCCTTTTTGATAAATCCTATAGTTAGTGTTGACTTGGATTCCCTGAGCTAGCCCTTAGTTATGCTGCTATAGCCTCAGACTGCTGGAGGAGAAACTGACCACATCCCTCACTCTGCTACTGTCTTTACTTACTCTGCTCAACCTATTTTGTATTTCTGTTTTTTTCTATCCATAACATGTTTTTTTTTTTGTCTTTCAGGTAGGTACACCTGCATCTGGACCTGCCAATCTGTCTCTCCTTCCTGTCCTATCAAACCCAACCGGTTGAAGCAGATGGCCGCTTGTCCTGAGTGTGGTTCTGCTGGAGGTTTCTTACTTTTAAAATTTAGTTTTACCTTTCCACTGTTTCCATTGTGCTTGCTCAGGATGGGAGACTGTGACAAAGTGATTATTAAACGTGTCTGCTGTCTTCCTTAGATAGAGAACTTTACTAATTGGCTTTTCTATGTATGTGAATGTTCCTGTAAAGTGCCCTTGTAGTGGGCATGACCGTGCCTGCTCTGATACCTTGGTATTTTTGAACTGTTCCAGAGATGACCTTTACTGACCTCTCAGTAAAGCAAGACATTTACTACAAATTATTCCATTAGTTGTAATCTGAGAACATAGTCACCAAAAGAGACTATTGGCTTCTTTAATTTTATTCTAATGTAATCAAAAGAATAACATTTTGTCATTTTCATGATGTGTGCTTTTATGCTGTGTTATTCTGTAATGTGAAACATTACTGTGTCACTTCTGCGCTAACGATGTATTCACAAATTGTGTGAAAGTTGAGGGCTCGGGTCAGAGAGGCCCGACCGTTTTGTTTAGAAATAAGAAGACAGTTAATCCGTTGTTTGCATGAGAATGACTCCAGCATTCTCTGTCTTTTCCTAAACAATCTCCCTCTGCTGAATTTCACCTTGAATCGTGATAACAAGTGAACTGCTCGACTGTTTTTCTTTTGAACCAATGAAAAAGAGACAAGTCTCTCTCATCTCAGAGTTCTTTCTTAAAGTTCTAAGCTAAGCTGGAATAGTGGAAGTCTGCTGGGAACTTCAAGATGTGAGGTCGTCCCAAAGTAGCTGGATGAACTCAGTCACACGCTAAGGACACGTCATCCAGTTAAGGACTAATAACATGCTGTTATGAGTCCACTTCGAACGAGCGTAAGCTCAAAACTTTGTTTATTCCTTCCTGGAATAAGTTTATCTTGAAGTCAACCAGTAGCTGACATATTTTCTGATGATCGACGCGGATCCGAGGAGACGTTGAAAACGTAAACAAGAACCGGCTCGGACGTGCTGGACCTGCAACGATTCTGTACGCCTGAAAGGCTGGTGTCATCTCTTTATCAGACTCGTCGTCGAAGGTAAAGAGCTGTTTACAAACGTACCTGGATTTCAGCAGAAATCTGATGGGAAGTGTCACTTCTGGTAACATGCTCAAGACAATTTCCTTTAAACCATCTCTCCATCTTTCCTCCTATTCCCTTATCCCTCTCAATCTAAGCTGGAAACTATTTAAGTCATAGAGCCTCAGACTAAATATAATGACATCCTGTATTTAAGTCTGTTGTGTTACATTTAAATGTGCTGACGTATTAAATTGAAAGAAAGTGAAATCATGTCAATCAAGTGTAATGGTGTTAATTTAGTTGATTTATTCTAAATAAATGGTAGTGTCTTTGGCACACCAAACTAAGTTAACGTGTCCATTGTCACTCTATGGCTTCTGTTTTATTTATCCATCATAAAGATCACAGAAATATTGGGTAAACTGAAAAAGAAAAGAATCCGTGAAATTACTATTCAATCTGAATAAGTAAATTAATTAAGGATAAAGAGGTCAGCTTAATACTGACCCCTGCTAAAATCCTTTACATCTGGGTGGCACCGTATGTGTTTAAATACACAATACAGTATGGTGGTTCCCCTCATGTTTCCTTCACCCTGAAACAACTGTGTTTTGAATGCCGCTATAAAAATAAACTAAATTGAAGTTCCGTTTCCTAGTAAAGCTGTATTTTTCTATCCTGTTCAACCTGACAGTTTTAGGTTTCCGTTTTCCGGCTCATAGTTTTCATGTTACTCCATCTTGTCATATTTACCTGTAAGCCATTTACTATGCCATGTATAGCCATGTACTACTTGTGCTCAACATATTTTTAGTTAACGTTTTTCTTAGTTCGTATCTTGGATCTTATTACTGTTTTTCTTTTACATTTTATACTTTTATTGGATGTAACTGGGATACTGTGTACACAATTTCATTCCACCACATGTACCACATGAGGTGCATATGACAAATAAAGAAACTCTGACTCTGATTTGCAATCAATTCACCTGCTTCCATTTGCCAATCATGCCTCCCAGAAGATAAAACCTCATTGTTTCTGATTACACTTTTTGAGATCCTGCTAATCCCCCTTTCAATCTTGGGTTAGAGTTTGTGTCCTCCTGCCTCCTGTACAGCCTGTTTTTTTTTGTTTTTTTGTGGGATTCTACCTGCCAAATTATCATTATCTTGTGTGCCTTTCTTTTTTATTATGGTCATCATGTTTTTGCTCTTGGATGCTCTTACTTGTTTTTGTGTGCAGCACTTGATGCATGCAGCAACAACAAGTCTACCCCGGTAGTTGGATCAAGTCCTCCTGAAGCTCTAAGACATTTTTCAGCAAATTGTGACACAAAAAGTAAGTTTACCTTCATCCAGATTCATGCTGTCCTAAAAACATCTTGCAACAGGCTGGTGTGATATTGTATTTTATGCATAATATGCATAATTCATAACAAGCATTGGAATGGCGTGGTGAAGGGCCAACACCTAGCTGAATGTCAGCTGGAATAGAAAATGCATTGGTTTATGCCATTTATTAAATCCTGTTTTAACCTTTACACATTAACCAGGACATGTTTTGTAAAAACTAAAGCTGGGCAGCATTTTGAGACTTGTCTTTATTAGGAAGCTACATATGTTGAACATCACAGCTGCCGTCACAAAGCCTAATGTGTAGGTTTATGTACAGGACTCAACTTCTGGTGACTGCATAATATAACCATCAACTTTTGAAATTTGTCAACAGTTACCATGTAATTTATCTAAATTTACAGTGTTGATTATATTTTAAGAGACATAAGAAACCAAAGGAGCAACATTCAGGAAGTGATACATAATTCATTGTGGGGAAAAAATGGGCTGAAGTTGCTAAACTGTTAAATGTAACATTATGACTACAACATACAGACTAAAGTTTATTCAATTTGACATCCTCTCATGATATTTCTGTGCTCAATCAAGGCTTCAGCTGACCTTACTCGAATCATCAAACTTTAATAAGGTCTCCTGAGTGGCAGACAGTAAATAACAACTTGCAGAATCTGTTGGAATCCTGGCAAAAACCAATGCAGATTTGTTCCTGTCTTTGATTTTATATGTCTACCTTATAATGTTTTGCTAGTTTTTTGATACTTTGTTTAAAAAAAAAAAAAAAAAAGTATTTCTCTCTTTTGTTTTTTTCTCTCTTTCGTTTTCTATTGTTTATTGTTTAAGGAAATTCTACCATTGCTGTTCATCGTTCTTTAGTTTTAGCAGGTCGCTTTCGTAAATGAGCCTATGAGGCTCAATAAGATTTACCTGACTAAATAAAGGTTGAATGAATGAAAAAACAAAAAGAAAAGAAAAAGTCCTGCTTCCCATCAGTTCTTTTCCAGTGTCCGTAGTTCTGCCCACAAGAGAATGAACGGAGGCAGAAGGGCTGAAATTTTCACCGTCTGGTCTTTTTTTCCTCAGTTGCAATAAATTGAACGGATAAGGGGGTCATTACAGGATGACACGGAGTTCATTTCTTCTAATTCCTCTGTCATGTGTGTGATGGAGCACATCTCATTTACAGTAACTATGAAAATTCATTTCTGTCTCCGTTCAAATTCAGCCAGTGCAAATCTCACTCACTTGACTTTTCACCCGAATCCACGTCTATACCCTCATCATTTAATTAAATGGCTATCTGGAACATATGAAATCATGATAAATATTTAAATTAATCATAAAAAATCCACACACACTTTATTCCTATTGCACACGTTTAGCAGCAAACCATTAATCACCGTATTACAGCGATACAATGACATGTGAGAGAGGCGAGCAATGTGTAAATTCAGCACCTCTGAGTTGTTTGTGTTTAAAGGTCAGACGTAAAGTCAGCACCAGCCGGAAACAACGTTTCAGGCTGAAATTATTCCATGCGGTACACTCTTGTCTGGCTACTCAAACATGGTGCTGTGTCGTGTTAATGTCATCATGTTTGACAGAACTTGTTGTAAGGACTGAGTGGCTCATTGATCACGCCGCAGACACATCTGTCTACAGACATGACGGCTGAGGAGGCAGCAAAAAGTAAACAGGCCTTTGCACAAATAGACGCAATGATTAAATAGAAGAAGTTGAACGGTAATAAAGGAGTACATTTGCAGTCAACCTGTAATATATCACACCCACGTACTTATTCACATTCCAGCCACACACACACAGATACACCTGACACACTGCTGTAGTTCCTGCTTGTAAGACCTGCAATGCCGCCTGACTCCTGGTGGAAACTGAAGGTTGGTGGTGAACAGCTTCAGGGGAGCAGGGAAAGACAAACCTTGGTGAGAAAAAGGCTCCAGATTAAGCAGGTTACCTTTGATTTTATACTTGGAACATCACCACAAAGACAGTTTCTCCATTTAAATGTTGCAAATATGTCATTTTGGTTCATGTCTGCCAAAATTATATTAGTACTTTTTTGTAGTTGAGGGCGTTGTGTGCAGTATCATTTCAGAAAACTTAATGGAAAAAATTCTTATTCAAGTGCAGTTGCCAAAAGTGAATTTACAGGCAGGCCTAATAAAAAGTGGGTGACCACAATAAACTACCATATTTTTGCTGTGTAAAACCCTATTCACACAGGATTAGTTTTATCTGGACCACATGCTATTTGTAATAATTACGGAGATTGTCTGTGTTGTTAATCCCATGTGAATCAACCATGTCAGTATTTGTCGAGTGAAAATTCCCCCGCAAATTACCTACTACTGTATATTTTTCTGAACTCCGAGGTCCTGTGATAATACTAATCCAATGTGAATTGGACAGAAATGTGCAGGATCAAATGTGTTTTGAGGCATTTTTTGCTTTTGTTTAAACAAAATCATTTGGAGAAAACATAGAACAAGGCTATTTTAAATTAACGAGCCGCTCGCTTCAGCTTTTTTTCCCATTTTTTTCTCGTGCACTGGTCCTGGAGATACTGCGATACCAGGTTGATGCGTGGAGTGGACTGAGCAAGCGCCTATTCCATCTCCCTGTTCCAAAAATAAATTTAATAAATGTCCTCCGGGTAGGGGACGGCTTTTGTGATGCTACTTCCTTCACCGCAGATGACAGCAAGTGAGACGTGCGCATGATCAACTGACCCATCCATCCACCCACTTCTTCCTTTTCAGGTAGCGGGAGTCGCTGGTGCCCATGTCCAGCTATGAGTGTGCAAAGAAGTGGGGGACACCCTGGACAGATCGCAAGTCCATTTCAACCGGCAGATCAGCAGCCACGCAGCCGCTCACACGCAAAGCCGGTGACAGCTGTCCATCTGAGTTTAACATGGCTTTTTTTTAACCTCATTTAAAGCGGGCGGGCAGACCTGCCTCCTCCTCAACAAGTAGATTAACACAATTTTATACTGTGCATTCTTTAGTTTTGCTGATTTGTAAAACCACATCAAAGCCTGAAACCGTCCCGGCACACACATTAAGCACATTATATGGACTGGGCAGTCGTGACAACACTGCACATTAACATCATAACTGGAAGATGTTCGTAAATTTCAGCTAAATCTCAGGCTGTGGTTATCCCGTGCGAATGCGCCACATAAAAAGCAGACATTGGGGAGTTATTTATTACATGTAGTCGCTAGATAAAACTAATCCCGTGTGAACAGGGCTTTAGTCGCACCCTCTTGCATAAATTTGCAAGTCCTGCAACTTATACACTGAAGCGTCTAATATACTTTTGTTCCCACCATATTCATAACCAAATTTTTAGCTGACATCTGACAATTTCATTCATTCTGACATGGAAAATATCGAACACTACCATTTTCAGCTGCTTAAAGGGTACTCGCGTAATACGGCAAGCCAAGTGTCTCATAGGTAAAAATCAGAGTCAGAGAATCTTTATTGTCATTTACACCACAGGTGGAACATGTGATGAAACGAGATTATGTACACAGGGTCCCAGTTACATCCAACAAAAAAATGTAAGAGAAGAACAGTAATAACATCTAAGATATGAACAAAGAAAAATATCAACTAACAATACACTAGGCACTAATATCATAGAAAATCATCACTCCAAACAGAAGCACGAACACGAGTCTGTATGAGCAGATGGGCATGAATGGACACAGCAACATGAAAAACAGATCAGCAGCAACATGAAACAGATCAGCAGCAACATGAAACAGATCAGCAGCAACATGAAACAGATCAGCAGCAACATGAAACAGATCAGCAGCAACATGAAACAGATCAGCAGCAACATGAAACAGATCAGCAGCAACATGAAACAGATCAGCAGCAACATGAAACAGATCAGCAGCAACATGAAACAGATCAGCAGCAACATGAAACAGATCAGCAGCAACATGAAACAGATCAGCAGCAACATGAAACAGATCAGCAGCAACATGAAACAGATCAGCAGCAACATGAAACAGATCAGCAGCAACATGAAACAGATCAGCAGCAACATGAAACAGATCAGCAGCAACATGAAACAGATCAGCAGCAACATGAAACAGATCAGCAGCAACATGAAACAGATCAGCAGCAACATGAAACAGATCAGCAGCAACATGAAACAGATCAGCAGCAACATGAAACAGATCAGCAGCAACATGAAACAGATCAGCAGCAACATGAAACAGATCAGCAGCAACATGAAACAGATCAGCAGCAACATGAAACAGATCAGCAGCAACATGAAACAGATCAGCAGCAACATGAAACAGATCAGCAGCAACATGAAACAGATCAGCAGCAACATGAAACAGATCAGCAGCAACATGAAACAGATCAGCAGCAACATGAAACAGATCAGCAGCAACATGAAACAGATCAGCAGCAACATGAAACAGATCAGCAGCAACATGAAACAGATCAGCAGCAACATGAAACAGATCAGCAGCAACATGAAACAGATCAGCAGCAACATGAAACAGATCAGCAGCAACATGAAACAGATCAGCAGCAACATGAAACAGATCAGCAGCAACATGAAACAGATCAGCAGCAACATGAAACAGATCAGCAGCAACATGAAACAGATCAGCAGCAACATGAAACAGATCAGCAGCAACATGAAACAGATCAGCAGCAACATGAAACAGATCAGCAGCAACATGAAACAGATCAGCAGCAACATGAAACAGATCAGCAGCAACATGAAACAGATCAGCAGCAACATGAAACAGATCAGCAGCAACATGAAACAGATCAGCAGCAACATGAAACAGATCAGCAGCAACATGAAACAGATCAGCAGCAACATGAAACAGATCAGCAGCAACATGAAACAGATCAGCAGCAACATGAAACAGATCAGCAGCAACATGAAACAGATCAGCAGCAACATGAAACAGATCAGCAGCAACATGAAACAGATCAGCAGCAACATGAAACAGATCAGCAGCAACATGAAACAGATCAGCAGCAACATGAAACAGATCAGCAGCAACATGAAACAGATCAGCAGCAACATGAAACAGATCAGCAGCAACATGAAACAGATCAGCAGCAACATGAAACAGATCAGCAGCAACATGAAACAGATCAGCAGCAACATGAAACAGATCAGCAGCAACATGAAACAGATCAGCAGCAACATGAAACAGATCAGCAGCAACATGAAACAGATCAGCAGCAACATGAAACAGATCAGCAGCAACATGAAACAGATCAGCAGCAACATGAAACAGATCAGCAGCAACATGAAACAGATCAGCAGCAACATGAAACAGATCAGCAGCAACATGAAACAGATCAGCAGCAACATGAAACAGATCAGCAGCAACATGAAACAGATCAGCAGCAACATGAAACAGATCAGCAGCAACATGAAACAGATCAGCAGCAACATGAAACAGATCAGCAGCAACATGAAACAGATCAGCAGCAACATGAAACAGATCAGCAGCAACATGAAACAGATCAGCAGCAACATGAAACAGATCAGCAGCAACATGAAACAGATCAGCAGCAACATGAAACAGATCAGCAGCAACATGAAACAGATCAGCAGCAACATGAAACAGATCAGCAGCAACATGAAACAGATCAGCAGCAACATGAAACAGATCAGCAGCAACATGAAACAGATCAGCAGCAACATGAAACAGATCAGCAGCAACATGAAACAGATCAGCAGCAACATGAAACAGATCAGCAGCAACATGAAACAGATCAGCAGCAACATGAAACAGATCAGCAGCAACATGAAACAGATCAGCAGCAACATGAAACAGATCAGCAGCAACATGAAACAGATCAGCAGCAACATGAAACAGATCAGCAGCAACATGAAACAGATCAGCAGCAACATGAAACAGATCAGCAGCAACATGAAACAGATCAGCAGCAACATGAAACAGATCAGCAGCAACATGAAACAGATCAGCAGCAACATGAAACAGATCAGCAGCAACATGAAACAGATCAGCAGCAACATGAAACAGATCAGCAGCAACATGAAACAGATCAGCAGCAACATGAAACAGATCAGCAGCAACATGAAACAGATCAGCAGCAACATGAAACAGATCAGCAGCAACATGAAACAGATCAGCAGCAACATGAAACAGATCAGCAGCAACATGAAACAGATCAGCAGCAACATGAAACAGATCAGCAGCAACATGAAACAGATCAGCAGCAACATGAAACAGATCAGCAGCAACATGAAACAGATCAGCAGCAACATGAAACAGATCAGCAGCAACATGAAACAGATCAGCAGCAACATGAAACAGATCAGCAGCAACATGAAACAGATCAGCAGCAACATGAAACAGATCAGCAGCAACATGAAACAGATCAGCAGCAACATGAAACAGATCAGCAGCAACATGAAACAGATCAGCAGCAACATGAAACAGATCAGCAGCAACATGAAACAGATCAGCAGCAACATGAAACAGATCAGCAGCAACATGAAACAGATCAGCAGCAACATGATGTGATATTTCACAGTGATTATTCTGGTTATTATTCATGAGTCTAACAGCCTCAGGGTAGAAGCTGTTCCTCAGTCTAGTGGTTCTACACTTAATGCTCCTCAGCCTCCGTCCTGAGGGGAGTGGGGCAAAAAGTGTGTGTGCTGGGTGAGTGGGGTCTTTCATGATGCAGGTGGCTCTCTTCCTGCATCTGGAGGTGTAGATGTCTGTAATAGTGGGGAGACTGACTCCAACAAACTTCATTGCAGCCTTCACCACTCTCTTTAAAGATTTTCCTTCTGCAGCTGTGCAGCCTCCATGCCACACGTTGATACTGGAGCACAGGATGCTATTAAAAAAAGTGTCTATTAATGAGACTTTACTTGCCATACCAAACTACCTTCGTCTTACTCCAGAACTCCTGGAGCAAACGTAAAATCAGCTGCATTTTGCTGCACCGCCCAGGTGAAATGCAACTAATTTGATGATTAAAGTGCATTTATTGAGGGAAAGTTTAACTGAGACACACCTTTGATATAATGTCAAACAAGCAAGTACCGTATTCGTCGGCGTATAAGTCGCACCGGAGTATAAGTCGCACCAACCTAATTATGCCCAATTAAATGGAAAAATCAACGTAAAAGTTGCACCGGCCTATAGGTCGCACCTCACGTGAACTGGTGTTTTGACCAAAATGGACTGGCTGCCAAATTGTTTGGAAGGACTTTTGACAAGATCCATCCATCCATCCATCCATCTTCTTCCGCTTATCCGGGGTCGGGTCGCGGGGGTAGCAGCCTAAGTAGGGAGGCCCAGACTTCCCTCTCCCCAGCCACTTGGAGCAGCTCCTCTGGGGGAATCCCAAGGCGTTCCCAGGCCAGCCGAGAAACATAGTCCCTCCAGCGCGTCCTGGGTCTTCCTCTGGGTCTCCTCCCGGTGGGACATGCCCGGAACACCTCACCAGGGAGGCGTCCAGGAGGCATCCTAACCAGATGCCCGAGCCACCTCAACTGGCTCCTCTCGATGTGGAGAAGCAGCGGCTCTACTCCGAGTCCCTCCCGGATGACTGAGCTTCTCACCCTATCTCTAAGGGAGAGTCCAGCCACCCTGCGGAGAAAACTCATTTCAGCCGCTTGTATCCGAGATCTTGTTCTTTCGGTCATAACCCAAAGCTCATGACCATAGATGAGGGTGGGAACGTAGATCGATCGGTAAATTGAGAGCTTTGCCTTTTGACTCAGCTCTCTCTTCACCACGACAGACCGGTACAGCGCCCGCTTCACTGCGGACGCTGCACCTATCCGCCTATCGATCTCACGCTCCAGTTTTCCCTCATTCGTGAACAAGATCCCGAGATACTTAAACTCCTCCACTTGGGGCAGGACCTCCTCCCCGACCCGGAGAGGGCATGCTACCCTTTTCCGGCTCAAGACCATGGCCTCGGATTTGGAGGAACTGATCCTCATCCCGGCCGCATCACACTCGGCTGCAAACCGCTCCAGTGAAAGTTGTAAATCACGAACTGATGAAGCCAGTAGGACCACATCATCTGCAAAAAACAGAGAAGCGATTCTAAGGTCACCAAAACGGATCCTCTCAACACCTTGGCTGCGCCTAGAAATTCTGTCCATAAAAGTTATGAACAGAATCGGTGACAAAGGGCAACCTTGGCGGAGTCCAACTCTCACCGGAAACGAGCCTGACTTACTGCCGGCAATGCGGACCAAGCTCTGACACCGGTCGTACAGGGACCTAACAGCCCTTATCAAAGGGCCTGGTACCCCATACTCCCGGAGTACCCCCCACAGAACCCCCCGAGGGACGCGGTCGAATGCCTTCTCCAAGTCCACAAAACACATGTAAACTGGTTGGGCAAACTCCCACGCACCCTCCAGGACCCTGCTGAGGGTGTAGAGCTGGTCCAGTGTTCCACGACCAGGACGAAAACCACACTGCTCCTCCTGAATCCGAGGTTCGACTATCCGACGGACCCTCCTCTCCAGAACCCCTGAATAGACCTTACCAGGGAGGCTTAAGAGTGTGATCCCCCTATAGTTGGAACACACCCTACGGTCCCCCTTTTTGAATAGGGGAACCACCACCCCAGTCTGCCAATCCAAGGGAACTGCCCCCGATGTCCACGCGATATTGCAGAGTCGCGTAAGCCAACACAACCCTACAACATCCAGAGCCCTAAGGAACTCCGGGCGAATCTCATCCACCCCCGGAGCCTTGCCACCGCGGAGCTTTTTAACCACCTCGGCGACCTCAGCACCAGAGATCGGAGAACCCGACCCAAAGTCCCCAGGCTCTGCTTCCTCAGTGGAAGACGTGCCAGTAGGATTGAGGAGGTCTTCGAAGTATTCCGCCCACCGACTCACAACATCCCGAGTTGAGGTCAGCAGCACGCCACCTCCACCATAAATGGTGTTGGTCTCGTACCTCTTTCCCCCCCTGAGACGCCGGATGGTGGACCAGAATCGCCTCGAAGCCGTACGGAAGTCATTCTCCATGGCCTCTCCGAACTCCTCCCACGCCCGAGTTTTTGCCTCAGCAACCACCCGAGCCGCATGCCGCTTGGACTGCCGGTACCTATCAGCTGCTTCCGGGGTCCCACAAGCCAAAAAGGCCCAATAGGACTCCTTCTTCAGCCTGACAGCATCCCTCACTGCCGGTGTCCACCACCGGGTTCGAGGGTTGCCACCTCGACAGGCACCAACAACCTTGCGGCCACAGCTCCGATAAGCTGCCTCGACAATAGAGGCGCGGAACACGGCCCACTCGGACTCCATGTCCCCCGCCTCCCTCGGAACGTGTTCAAAGCTCTCCCGGAGGTGGGAGTTAAAGCTCCGTCTTACGGGAGACTCTGCCAGACGTTCCCAGCAGACCCTCACGATACGTTTGGGTCTGCCAGGTCTGACCGGCATCCTCCCCCACCATCGGAGCCAACTCACCACCAGGTAGTGGTCAGTAGACAGCTCCGCCCCTCTCCTCACCCGAGTGTCCAAGACATGCGGCCGCAGATCAGATGAGACGACAACAAAGTCGATCATCGAACTGCGACCTAGGGTGTCCTGGTGCCAAGAGCACATATGGACACCCTTATGCTTAAACATGGTGTTCGTTATGGACAATCCATGACGAGCACAGAAGTCCAATAACAGAACACCACTCTGGTTCAGATCAGGGGGGCCGTTCCTCCCAACCACACCCCTCCAGGTCTCACTGTCATTGCCCACGTGAGCGTTGAAGTCCCCCAGTAGAACAAGGGAGTCCCCAGGAGGCGCACTCTCCAATACCCCCTCCAAGGACTCCAAAAAGGGTGGGTAGTCTGAGCTGCCGTTTGGTGCATAGGCACAAACAACAGTCAGAGCCCGTCCCCCCACACGTAGGCGAAGGGAGGCTACCCTCTCGTTCACCGGGGTGAACCCCAACGTACAGGCACCAAGATGGGGGGCAACCAGTATGCCCACTCCTGCTTTTGACAAGATTATCACTTAAAAACTACAGTATTTTGTTTGATGTGTCTTAGTTGAACTTTTCATTAATAAATTAACATTATTTTGGACTGGCTGCCAAATTGTTTGGAAGGACTTTTGACAAGATTATCACTTAAAAACTACAGTATTTTGTTTGATGTGTCTTAGTTGAACTTTTCATTAATAAATGAACATAATTTTTGTATATTTTGTGTCTTTCATCATTTATCTTTAAAGATAAACACATAAAATATATTTTTATTAGCTGACATTACAGTAAAAAACGTGTCTCAGTTTAAAATGATGACAGAAACAGATACTGTATTTATTTTATGGTTTTTATTTATTTATTCAAAACCATTGAAGTCTTCATCTTCTGTGTCACTGCACCATTTTTGGACCAGGCAGATGTCAACAGTGTAGGTACTGTAAAGGGTTTCTTAGCGCCCATAGCGGCCGAAACTGGTACTGCACCATTTTTGGAGTTTTTGACCAAAGTCAAATTATGACCAAAATATTGGAAAAATCGACGTATAAGTCGCACCGGCCTATAAGTCGCAGGGCTTAGAAATGTAGGCAAAAAGGTGCGACTTATACACCGGAGAATACGGTACTTGTTTAAAGGTGGTTATCTTGTTAAATTTTGAAGAAATGCACAGCGAGTCCTCCCTCTGCGCGTTCCCGCAGCCGCAAATCGGCTTTTGAAATGCAGCTGATTTGACCGTTAAAGTGCATTTATTAAATAAAAGTTAAAATGAGACACACCTTTGATATAATTTCAAGCAAATAAATAATTATTTTTAAGTGTTATTCTTGTTAAAGTCCTCCAGTGACGCTCCCGCATCCACCATATGGTAGCCTATCATTTTTTGGCACAACAAAAGTGACGCATCAGTGGTGACGCACAGTAGATGAGACTTATACAGCAAAGGGACTTATTTATGATTTTTCCCACTTTATTAGACATATTTGGACAGATGCAACTTATACGGCAGTGCGACGTGTACGGCGGAAAGCATGGTAATATGATACTGTTGTTAAAAGTGAGCCCATGTGCAGGTAGAGGCAGGAGACAAGAGTAAAATAAAATTGATCTTTATTTCACAATAACAAAAACAAAGTACCGGTAAAAACTTAGGTGGAGGGAGGTGAAGACAAGCAGTGAAGACACAGAACAATAAAGCCTATGAAGGGTAATGCCTGGACACCGGAGGAGTGAAAAGACATATTTTATACAAGGACTAATGAGATAGAGTGAGATACACATGGGGTGACTGGGATTCAGGACAGGTGTGAGAGGAAACGAACAAGGAAGAGAAACACAGGGAGGTACAGAAAACACAGAAACACAGACAACCCCACAAATACACGAAAACAATTACTGTATTGCATGTTATTCCTGTTTGCAGATTATACTGCACAACTGCAGGATACATACTGTCATTTAACTAAAATACCATTCAGTTACTGCAGCACAGTGGTGGGTGCAGTTGGTCGGTTGCCTTTTAGCAAGAAGGTTGTCGGATCGAATCTTGGCGAGGGACCCTTATGGTGTTTGCATGTTCTCTCTGTGCATGCATGGGTTTTCTTTTGGGCACTACAGTTTTTTTTCCCACAGCCCAAAAACATGCAGGTTAGGCTAAGTGGTAACTCTAAAATGTCCCTATGTGGGTCTCTATGTGTCCCTGTGATGGACTTGCCAGGGTGTCCCCTGCCGCTCACACAGTGACTGCTGGACATGAGCACACACAACCCGGAAAGGAGGAAGTGAGTAAAACTAATGGATGGATGTTCAGTTGATAAAATGATGAACTGTATTTGTAATATGAACAAATGTTATTAGGACAACAGAAACACTTCAGACACAGCAAATGCATATAAGGTCATACATACTTGCCCAAAATTAAGCTAAAAACTGTAACATATTATTTAAGTAATATGATTTTTATATTCATTTAGATTTGTATAAACATTCATTTATATTTAAAAAGCACACAGAAAATAAATAAAAATGTAAAATGTAGACAGTTTGATTGAATGAGTCTTGGAATAAAATGGGTGGGCCTCGACCCCCCAAGACACACCCATAGTGTTGCCCCTGGTTGTAGTGCATTTTTATTCGCTTCTGTTTTATTGATTTTGTTTGAGATTTTTGGAGAATGTAGAAAGCTGTGATTATTACTCCACACTGAAATCCTGCTACTATGAGACATTCAAAAAAAACTTTCAGTTTAATACACTTACAGAACCAGAACATCATAAACATATTGGAAACAATTGGTTTTCTTTTTTAATGGTGGTTTAACAAAATGCATTTCTGGTCAAAATAAATGAACTTTTGCTATCTAAAATTAATAATTGGCAGATGTATAGACATCTATGGAGAAAATTACAATAAAAATGGGAAAAACGTGCATAAGCTATAAATAAAGAATATGACATTCACATTTTTCATCCAATTATTATTGTTTAAAGAGCTGCGATTTCAGAAATGTATTGAGACTCAATTACAGTAATAAGTTAAAGTTAATCTAAATTAACACACAATTTTAGATATGGTGACTCAAGAGAATCACACAGTGGTATTTTAGCAGCAGGCAATAACAGTTTTTTTATTTGATTTTAATTTACCATTTAAAATAGTCCAGTGAGTTTGCGTTCCACTCAGATAAATACAAAGCAGCCCAGCTCACCGTTTACTGCATTCACTGACTTTTTATTCAGCGTTTCATTAAGATGCAGTGGTCTCGGCCTCATCTCCATTTGGATCTCTCAGTTTGCAAATAAATCACATTCAGACAACACCTGAGCTGCTGATGGGAGAGGGATGGAGCAGGGTCCCAGGTGGACTGATTCAAATAGGATTCAGCTCTGGCAACCAAACACACACACACACACACACACACACACCCCTCCCACCCATACACCCCACAAGGTTATGGTCACTCGAGCCATTTGTATTTATGGGTCATGCTAACTATGAGCCCCTGCACTTACTGGACATCCATCCTCTGTCTGTCCCACTGATTATTTGTCTCATCTCCATCTCTTCTAGCCATTTCATTTATTTTTTCTTGGACACACGTGCACTCACTCTCTGCCTCCCTGTCTCTGATTCATTAACTGACAGCTCACAACTCTCCCAGGTGGAGGCAGAGGATTTGCATTTGTACTTTTTCCAATATCTTCTCTGGACAGAGGATCATGGGCTTACCAGTGGAAATTGAAGCAGCAGAGATGCAGCAGCTCGACACTTGTTAAAGTCGTCCATTCCTCTCATCCTTCTTTCTTTTTTAAGTATTATTTGAATGGGGATGCATCAACCTACTTCCTGCCTGTAGCACATTGTTGTTTTTAGTGGAAGCATATTTTCCCCTGTTGTATTAATAATAATAATAATAATAATAATAATAATAATAATAATAATAATAATAATAATAATAATAATAATAATAATAATACAGTAATAATCATCATAATAATCATCATTTTATTTAAAAGTGCCTTCAGGACACCCAAGGACACTATTATTTTGACAGTACAGTATTGTGAGATTAATATATAATTTCATTCAACATTTATTTATACAGGTTAGTCTCACTGAGTCACGAAGACTCATTTACAAGAGAGACCTGTAAAAATACAGTATATTGCTCTAATTGAAAGAATTTGAATTTAATCTCATCAACATTAAAATCATATTTGTAAATATTTTTGAAGGTTTCTTTGTCATTAACAAGCTCGAAAATGGTGGTTTTGATGAATTCATCATTCTCTAAAATCCTCAGATTTCCCCTCCATAACATCCCCTTTTTGTTTTTTTTAGTCAAACATTTTCTTTCTTTTGTTAGTTTGCTGTTTTATTTATTTATTTTTAAAGATTTGCATTGATAAATCTTATACCTACCATTTGGGTTTGTGGGGTACCCATGACGCATCTGCCTTAAAATTGTAATAGCAGAATTAAACTATTTTGTCACATTTGGAAGCCTCTGTAGTGGTGTTTTCTACATCCTGAAAAAAGTAAAATAATAATAATAATAATAAATTAAGATTTGCGAGAAAACGAAAACAACATTTGGAAGCCTGTAGTTCCAACACCATTGATTGCGAGCAGAGTTAGATGGTCAAGAAAAGGTCAAAAGTAAAGTGCATCTACATTTGAAGAGTCCAGCAGAGAAACATACCAGATTTATTTCAGGGAAACTTTCCAACCTCAAAGGATTGAAGGTTATATCTGAGGAGGGCTGGTTTAAAATACCAAGACTTACAGCATGTTCCAGAACAATTCAGTAACTGAAGACGCAAAATAAAGGTTGGACCAATAGCTATTGAGGAACCGTAACAATAATTTTGAAGATGAAATGCGTTATTAATTATATATTAATAGTTTTTATCCACAATGATGCATTCAGTCTCACTAAAAGGTCGTTAAAAATCTATAATTTGTGTATGAACATCAAAATATGCCTCTCTACTTATTCAGAGTGTCTCCTCTTTGTTTTTTGTTTAAAACAAGTTGTTCTACTTTAAACTCATTTTAATTCAGTTTGTCATCTTAGGCTACTAATAAAAAAGAGGAAAACAAGTTCAAATCATGAATTTACCAAATGTATTGTCCACAACAACAAAATGATAAGCACCATGAGGAAAACCTTGGGTTCTCTGTTCTGACCAAGGTCACTTCAATACATGGAGGAGTTGGGAATTGGACTACCAACCTTTTAGTGGAAGGATGATACCAACTCCTCCTGAGCCATCGCTGCACAAAAAAAAGTTATTGTAAAAAAGTTTATTCTCATTTGCCAAGTTTTTGTAGACATTTGCTTTTTCATTCATAAAAATCTCCTGGACAATAAACACAACAGCGATGATTGATTATTAGTTTGATGATGTTTGATAGCTGTTCTTTTGTTTTTTACTGTGAGTCTAATCCTCCCAAAGGAAGGATTAAACAAGAACTGATGCAACTGTATACTCTCAAGATTATCCAATATTCATTATTCTGGACAATTAATCACCTACAGTTTGATAAATGCTTCATTGAAGCTTTTCATTAAGAAAATAATATTCATGAAGTTAAGTTTGTTTTATATGCTTATAACATGTTTAAAACATAAATGATGATTACGTTTTGCATATTTTACTATGACGTTTTGTGAAATATGATGTAATTTTAACATATAGAACTCAGTTTAAGAGCCTCTGAGTTCTGGGGGCAGAAGAAATTCGTGCACACCAGACGTAGTCAAAACAATCTGGAAATTGCAGGGCTGTCCCTGGAGCTGTCACACAAACGCTGCGCTCTTGTGAGACGAGTCAATGTCTGTCTTCCAGGGTTCCCCTCCTGATGTGTTTTCACCTTATTGTACATTTCCGTTACTCCTCAGAAAAGATAAACAAGTTTGGCTCAGGAACAAGTTTTGGCCAAGTCAAGTAGAAATAGAAACACTAATTACAGAAGATCAAATGTGTTTTCACTGCAAGACTTACTTTAGAGCACATATGAGATAAGCGTGGGACTGCTCATCACCCCCCAGAGGAGCCAGGCCTGTTTCAACTCTACCACCCTCAACCTCATGAAGTGACCTCATGCTGATCTCAGCTGAGCCTCAGTGGACTCCTGGGTCCGAGCCTCCTTTTTTCCGTGCTGAACAGGTACATCCTGCACGCCTCAGCTCCTGGGGAGGCAAACTTCAGGCCAGCTGTAACTACATGATCACTCTGATTCTCCCACACCTGGTGCTGGCACGGACCATGTCAGGTCTGGCTGAAACAGTTTTGCTGATGCAATTCGACAAATATTTGCTCGCTTGCAGTGCTAATAAAAACTTAATTTGATTAAATTAAATACCACCCCTCATCAAAATTCCAAAAGTAAAATATTTATTGAAATTTTAAACTTTTATTTAAATTTTTGAGCATATAAAACAAAATTAAATTTGTCCAACGGATCGTTTTTGTTTTCGATAAAAAGAGAATTAATCCGTGATTAATTATTGTTTAGACAGATCATTGTTGTTTAGTGATTACTTAAATACTTATTTAAAACTATTTAATCTAGATTTTCATTCTTTGTTTTTAATTTATTGTATTATTGTTGTTCATATTCTATTTGTGATTAATAATTTTTGTAATAAAAGACACAGGCGGCCCTCTCATTTGGTTAAATATTCATTTGTTATGTTAAAGAGTTCCCTGGAATGAGCAAATTCTTAAAAATATTTGGAATAAAGAGAAAAAAGTTTCATGTTTTGTTCTCCCTTATTCAAATCTAGAACTGTATGGAGGACACACGGTCAGTCACACTGTTGGACGAGCTTGGATCTTCAGTGAAAGGACACTTTAAATGTTTATTTGTTTTTATTTGTTTTTAATTGGCAGCTAGTGGTGGAGTAATTAGACCTGTCATCTATCAGCAAGAAGCATTATTGTCTTCTGTACGGCTTTTAGGGGAGAGTTTGCATATTCAACATGTGCACACGTTTGTTACATGTAAATTTTCTGCGGGTACTCCAGTTTCCTCCCACGGATCAAAAACATGGTTTAGGTTCATTGATAACTAAACTATCACCAGGTGTGTGAGAGTGTGTATGGTGGCTTGTCTTGTTTGTCTTTGCGTGGCCCTGCGATGGACTGTAGACATGTCCAGGTTTAGACAACCTTCCACACAGTCACTGCTGGAGATGACTATTACCCAGAAATATAGGTTAAGGAAATTGATGGATTGATGGATGGATGGATGCATGCATGGATGGATGGATGTTTTTGGATTCTCTCACAGAATACTTTTTTTTTTAGGAAAACAAATGTATTTTTGTTATTTGGTATCTTGGGACCTCTTTACAATAAGGCTCCCCTTATAGATGGCTAATAAACATTTTATAGATATGTTATTAATTCCTCTATAAACACTTTATAAATAATTAATAGTTTATAATGCATTAATTAAGAGTGACAAAGCGACAAAACTAACCAGTTTATCGACAGTGAGCCAAATCTGCCACCTTTATATTGCATCTAGAGTTGTTAAATATTTCAGACTAAGTTACTACCTTGCAAGCACAATAAGCATTTGTCAGCATATGTTTTTAGGATATAATATTAGTTGTAGATACTTGTAATACTGTACAGTGATAAAGTGCAATATTATATGCTAAAGAAATAGGTTTGCAAATGCTTATTGTGCTTACAAGTTCGTAACTTAGTCTGAAATGTTTAGTAGAACAACTCTATATGAAATATATCAGGTAGTCCCCGACTTACGAGCGCTCTTACTTACGAGGTCCCGGACTTACGAGCATGCATCTCATAAAAAAAAAAAAAAAAATTTTTTTTTTTTACTTTTTTTTATTTTTATAAATGAATACATGTACAGTACTGTACAGTCACCAAGCACTTAGCCTATCCTAACACAGTTTTTAAAGATGAAGGAGTGAGTTGAATTGTCTCCCTTTCACATAAAGGGAGCTAGCTCCCTTTATGGGAATGGAGCCTGCAGGGAGGAGGGAGACAATTCAACTGACTCCTTAACTGTGTTAGGATAGGCTAAGTGCTTGGTGACTGTACAGTACTGTACATTTATCTATTTATAAATAAAAAACAATAAAAAAATAAAAATACTGTATATACTGTATATTTTTAATAAATAGATAAATGTACAGTACTGTACAGTCACCAAGCACTTAGCCTATCCTAACACAGTTTTTAAAGATGAAGGAGTCAGTTGAATTGTCTCCCTCCTCCCTGCAGGCTCCATAGGGAGCTTGCTCCCTTTATGTGAAAGGGAGACAATTCAACTTATTCCTTCATCTTTAAAAACTGTGTTAGGATAGGCTAAGTGCTTGGTGACTGTCCAGTACTGTACATGTATTCATTTATAAAAAAAAAAAAAAAAGTAAAAAAAAAAATATATATATATATATTTTTTTTTTACTATGTGATCCTACTTACGAATTTTTGACTTACGAGCGCCCCCTAGGGACGGAACTCGCTCGTAAGTCGGGGACAACCTGAACAGATTTGGCTCACTATTTGGCAAGAAAATTGTCAGTTTTGTCTCTCTGTCACTCTTAATTAATGCAAAAATAAGCAGTTAATGATTTATAAAGTGTTTATAGAGGAATTAATAACATATCTATAAACTACTTATTAGCCATAAGGGGAGCCTTATTGTAAAGTTGTACCGGTTATGTTTTTAGTTTTGTAAAACCAAATGATGCTCAGACAAATAACCTCAACAAATTATAACAAGCTGCCAAGAGTTTAACAGGCCTTTACCGTTGATGGATCTGTTCTGGGTTCTGCCTTTAGTCCTGTTGGACTGATATATTCAGTCTGGCAGGAGGACAGGGGCTCAAAGTGCCAGACAGCTCGGTTCCAGCAGCACTTAATGCTGATGTCCACTCCATTAAGTGACTGGTGTCAGTGTATAGTAAGATGTTTTATTAATCCAGTTAGACCTATAAAGAGTTTAATTGAGGAGTATAGATCGGCCCATTGAACTAAGAGACATTTACTGTTCCACAGTCTGAATTCAGATTATTAGTTGCCCTGTCTCATGGAGCAGTCCTGTCTTTCAGAGCTATAAGACAATCAAAAAATTAAATGGCTCAGTATCTTTATGACACACTGCAAAAATAGGCAAAGTAATATGAAAACAAAACCAAAGAGCAACTTACAGAATAGCTAATTCCCTGTTGCAAAGTCATGACTTTTGATTTTATTTCCTGCACAGATTCAGACCTGATCTTCATTTAAAACATCCCAAATGCTGGATGTCTATTTTACACTAATCATGAAAAGAGAATTATTTACCATGTCAAACACTAGCGAACAGATACATATTGTGTTACTTCAGCGCATGTCCTAATTAGGAAAAAGTTGAGGCCAAATTTAATTACAGTTTGAGGATGTTTCCAACTCACACCTCCGGGAGAATTTTAACTGCATCACAGCTGAGGCCAGGGACATTGAGTGGGCCATCTTCCTCGCATCAATTGTTGAGTTATCTGCCTTGAGTTGTCTAGGCTTCTCACAGTGGCCATCATCGAACTCGGTGGTGTACACCCTGGGTTAGAGAGGCTGTCAAACTGAAGAGGGAGTCCTATTAGCCCTTGCTGGCCAGTGGGAATCCAGAGGCAGCTGAGGTGCACCAGAGGGTCAAGCATGCGCAACTTTGACTGTTGCTGAGGCTTGGGATGATTTGTGGGATGAGTGCAGTGAGGCCTTGGATAGAGACTCTTGGTTGGGTCTAAGAAGATCCTGGCAAAACATCAGGTGGATGAGGAGGGGAAAACTGAAACTTGTGCACCATAACTCATGTTCCCCGAAGGAAGGGAACGAGGTGCAACATATTTGCTATGGGAATTGCGCCCCCGCGCGATTACCTGAATGAATACATTCACGCCTTTACGGCAGGGACATCAGCGTCACGCCAGAGTCCCCTCCCTCTGGGTATTTAAGGCACTGACGCCCATCCATCATCCTGCAAAATGCACTTCACCGAGCTTTCAGCATTGAATGGTAAATGGTAAATGGAGCTTATTAATATAGCGCTTTCTAGCCCCCTGTGAGGAGCCCCAAAGTGCTTTACAATACCAACCATCCACCCATTCATACACGCATTCATACACCGGTAGCGGCAGACTGCCATGCAAGGCGCCTTTCCAGTCCTACCGGGAGCAACTCTGGGTTAAGTGTCTTGCCCAAGGACACAACGACACATGGTGTGGGGAACCTGGGATTCGAACCTCCAACCTTCTGATCGGGGGACGACTGCCATTACCACTACGCCACGGCCGCCCCGTGGGCCAGGTATGTTGCAACTCGTTCCCTTCCTTCAGGGAACATGAGTTATGGTGCATAACTTTCAGTTCCCTTATCAGTCAGTCACTCGGTGCAACATAATTGCTATGGGAACGTAATTCATTCACGCCCTTGAAATGCTCAGCAAAATGCATGTGAGAACATCTGCCTAAATACAGCAGGCATCTCCCAGCTGCTCTCTTCAAGGTATGCAGAGAGCACAGTCCGGGATGAAAAAATGCCTCATGTAGAAACATCAGCTTGATGTTACCACTGTAAACACAGATGAAACACCAGCTAGAGACAGCATAAGCATGCTCCGCTAGTGTGATTACCCATCATCTCCTTTTTTCTCTGGAAAACTTGAGAGGCAGGAGGAAAAGAGCAAGGGACCCATTACGCCACTGGCAATCAGATGGCAATGTGGAGGTAGAAAACCCAGTTCAAGCACAGGGTAACCTTCCAGGTCCCCAGGGGAAACATTTCATATATACAAAGGGCACGCACGAGTCCCTCATCTACTCCTTGAACAGACAACTTACTAGGACTGTCAAAGTGGGGCCCATCCTGATGTTGGAGACCTGTTAAAGGAGAGGGGAACCTTTCCATTGAACATCTCCCAAACAAACATAAACACCAATGGACTCCTGTATGTTGTTGCTGTTTGTTTTGGAGAAAATCAATCAAAGCCTTAGGCCCTCAGCCAGTTCCCCTCAAAGGCCAGGCTGAAAGCCACCACAGCTCCGGACGTGGGTGTAGAAGCTACCCACGTGCCTGAGTCAGCAGGTCCTTGTGAGAAGGCAATTGCCATGGTATCCCTGAAAACATTGAGATCCGTTCCGGGAACCACGGTTTCTGCGGCCACCTGGGGGCTATCAGAATCAGGGAGAGGGCTCCCTGACTTACACGTTCCAGTGTCACCTGGGTCAGAGGGACAGGTAGAAATGCATAGTACAGCACCCCTGCTGGCCAATCATGGGCCAGAGCATCCGTTCCCAATGGTGCATCTGTTTCCTTCAAAGAGAAGTAAAGGTCACACTGTGAGCTGGCTCTGCAAGTGAATAAGTCCACTGAGGCTCTCCCAAATCGTGACCAGACCTGTTCCACGACCTGTGGGTTCAGTCTCCATTCTGATGCCAAGAGAGGCCCTCTCGAGAGGGCATCCGCTCCATAATTTAGTTCACCGGGAACATGAGTCGCCCTGAGTGACAAGATTCTCGGAGCACACCACGTGAGCATCCTCTGCGTCAGTCCGAGGAGGGCTCGGGACCTCCCTGTTGATGAAGGACACTGTGGTCCTGTTATCTGATTTCACCAGGACGTGCTGCCCTGCAATCAGACCTTTGCCAAAAAAGTATTTTACTGACAGGAATACGGCCAACAATTCCATTAAGTTGATATGTAATCTCGCCTCCTGTTTATTTCAAAGGCCACGGGCGTTCTGATTCCTGCAGATCGCCCCCGATCCTTTTTTTGAGGCGTCCATCGTGATGACCACACGAGACGACGGGTAGGGTATTGATGTTTGGGGGAATGCGTGTAAAACAATCACAAAGCCTATTTTTGTATTACAGAAAAGAGCTGTAAGAATTATCACTAGAAAACATTACCGTCATCCATCAAGTACATTATTTTATCAACTGAAGTTATTGAAGTTCCATGATTTGGTAGACTATAATATTTTATCAGTTATGTATAGGGCTCAAAATAATGCATTACCTTTAAATATCCAAATGCATTTTGTTAAAAGACAAAGTTGTTATAATCTTAAGGGGACAGAGATGTTTGTAAAACCACAATTCAGAACTAGTTTGAAGGGACGTTCTACCTCAATCCAGGGAATTAGATTATGGAATGGCTTGGAGAATGTAGTTAAAAATGCCAAGTCAATGTTTACATTTAAGAAAATGATCAAAACAAATGTGTTAAAAAAAATGAAATAGCGTAATGTGTATTGTATTAGTTAGAAAATTAGAAAGAGTTAGTCATTTTGTACTGTTGGTTGAAGATTATTATTGTTTAATCTGATTGTTGGAAAAAGTTGGTTGAAGATTATTATTGTTTACATGGTTGATTATTATTGTTTAATCTGATTGTTGGAAGTAAGGGGCAGATATAATAAGATTTATTCTTCTTTCTGCTACCTTTCATTTTTTTAATATTTTGTACATTATCATTTATGAGATTGTCTTGTATTGTTTCTTTTGTAAAAAATGAACAAATTTAATAAACATAAACAATTTCATTCTAATGGCAACTGACAGCTTAAAATGATTTTGTAACACACATTTGTAGTTGTAAAATTATTTTTTCCTCAGTGTATACAAAAATTTAATTAATTTTGGACTGGACATTAGCAAATGCATTCCATATTTGGTTGATTCTTGGAACCATTTAAGCTTAATTTGTCCTTGGCAACAATATTTAATATGCTATCCATGCCATGTGCTATGATCTTATATGCAAGCGGGTTTTAGCATCTTCATTAATAATTTAGAGTTATATTTGATGTCTTTGCTAAGATTTGTCTATAAAAATTAAATGTACATGTAACCCTTAATTAGTCAAGTCTTTTATTTTGGCGGGCCCACTTCCTGTGTTGCCCAAACTCTGCCAACTTATTTAAAGCCCCGCCTCCTCCAGTGCACTGTTGAGATTTTAAATGAAAGCCAGCCAAGGACCGCCCACTTTTACTAAATAAGGCAGAGGACACCAGGAAGTGGCTCTTGCCGAAGTAGGTTGCGAGGAATCTGGTTTGTGAGCGGACCACGATGGAGTGTAGTAGTGGGGGTGATGGACAGTGTTTGGCTTCGGGTAAACGGTGTCTTGAGGTTGCTGATGACGGTGTTGACGGTAGGAAGAAGGTGCTACTGGAGACGTGTAAAGTTGTGTTGCGGTTTGCGGCGGGCCGGGGTTTGCTTGGGGTGAGCCCTGTGGCTTTTTCGAAGGGTCTGAAGCGTGCTGTGGGTGACGTGGAAGTAGCTAAGGTGTTGTGGGATGGCAATCTCCTGCTCGTTTGTAGGCATGCTGAACAGAGGGACAAGGCTTTGGGTTTGGAGACTGTGTGTGGTAAAGCGGTGGTGGATAGGAAGATTGTGGGTGAGGTGAGAGGTTCCAGGGGTGTTATTTCCGGGATTCCTGTTAAGGATGACTTGGAGGTCTTGAGGAAGAACATTAAGGGTGGGGATGTTGAGTCCTTGAAACGTTTACCGGCTTATCGGGATGGGGTGAAGGTGGATAGTACGTCTGTCTTGTTGTGTTTCCGGGATGGTGTTTTGCCAGATAGGGTCATGGTTGGTTACTTGTGTTTTCGTGTAAAGGCTTATGTTCCTCCGCCTCTTCGGTGCTTTAAGTGTCAGAGGTTTGGGCACATCGCTGCTGTTTGTCGGAGTAAGCGTCGTTGTAGTAAGTGTGGGGGGGACCATGATTATGTTGATTGTGGTGTGACTCAGCTGTTGT
>JBBPBX010021175.1:0-12425 GCA_038048925.1 Garcialebias charrua | reverse complement strand
AACCCTGTTATTTTATGAAAACGCTATAAGAATTATTAGTAGGAAGAGCTATGGTCACCCAACAAATATATTATTTCATCAATTGAAATTATTAAAATTTTATGATTTGGTTGACCATAATATTTTACAAGTCATGTATAAAACTCATAAAACTATTACCCCCAAATATTCAATTAAAATTTGTTAAGTCATTATAACCTGAAGAGAATGTAAATGTTTGTAAAACCTTCATTTAGAACTACAGTACTGTAGTCTGAAGGAGCCGAGTTGTAAATCAGGAAACAGGATTGTGGAGTTGACTTGGTATGGTATATCACTAAATTAAAGTTGTTGGGAACGTATAGTGCAGGTGAAGGATACCTGTTTTTTTGTTGTTGTTTGTTTTCAGTTTGGAGATGGTTCAAGTCAGTGGGTTCGGATGTTATCAGTCCATACAATTCATTCAACCTTTATTTAGTCAGGTAAATCTCATTGAGCCTCGAGGGCTCATTTACAAAAGCGACCTGCTACAAACTAAAGAATGATGAACAGCAATGGTAGAATTTCCTTAAAGCTTCAGTATGTAGCTTTTTTTATAAACATATTTCTTCACTCTGTCACTACCTCCTCACAGACTGATGTTAGCCAGGTAATCTCTGAAAAAAATTAAAAATAAATATTGTCCCCTTGCTTCTCCAGGTGGTAAATAAGCATTTCTAAAAAGAAAAGGTGACACGCCATTTTCCAGCCAATAAAAACAGTTTTTAATCAGCCAATAAAGAGCTGCGTTCCAGTTGTCCTCAACAGAGCTTCTCACGCCCCAACCCACGCCCCCACCTGTCCCAGCGCCGCACACGTTCTCGTTCAAAGGATTGGAAAGCGATGCAGAACTGTTTTGTATGTCACACAAATTATTAAATTCCCCTTCTTAATCCCTGATCAGGACTTTTTTTTTTTTTCAAAAGTCAAATAATCGCTTCATCCACCGCTCTGTACCGCTTCCTCTGCCGACTGCGATGAATGAGGAAGTGAAATTGTCACGAGTGAATAAAAGTAGGGTTCAACGTGGCTGCCAGAGGCTCTGAAGATTTCCTGGTGTTCTGGACTAGCGCCCCATGGTTTTATTTTTTAGAAGGTTTTAGTAACATATAAACACAGAATATCGCAGCGTCTCCAAGAGACTGCAGCTGGGGGCGGAGCAGATCTCAAGTTCAGCGGAGAACTGACTGTAGCTCCCCCCTCAAAGCTCTGAGGGGGAGGGAGCAGAATGCTTTTCCTTGTTGAAATTTTTTTTAAGTCAAAGTCAAAGTCAACTTTATTGTCAGATCTGCAATATGTACTGTACAGGACATACACAGGACCGAAATTGCGTTTCTCTCAGTCCCTCGGTGCAACAGTAAACATCTAAACATTGAAACACTGAAACATATAATAATAGACATAAGCATAAAATAGTAAAACTAACACTGTCCTGAGTTTTTTGCATAGTGGTATAAGAGTATGAAAATTTACACCAACTCTAAAACTAAAACATTAAACATTTAATGAACATAATACTGTCCTGAGTTTTTGCATACTAGTATAAAAAAAAAGAGTATAAAAAGTATAACTAAAATAAACTAAAGGTTTCTAGCATTGACATTTGCAAAGTGGCAAAGCAGCGTATGAGTTAATGTACACAGTATATGTATGAGGTAGTAGTTGATGTTGTTATAGAGGCAAAAAGTGGCATATGCAGTAAGGCACATTGGCACATTGGGCATCCCTAAGTTAAGTTAAGTTTAAGTGTTCCTTGTTGAAAATTTTTCTAAGTGTTTTGGTCATACAGAAATCGCAGATAGTACCTTTAAACAACAAACAACAGAAGAAAAAAAAACATAGGAGAGAAATAGAAAGTGAAATGTAAAGTATCAAAACTAGCAAAACACCACAAGGTAGATGTACAAAATCAAAAACAAGAACATATCTGCAATGGTTTTTGCCAGGATTCCAAAAGATTCTTAAAACCATTTAGGGAGGTCAGGGCCGAGAGCTTCAAATCTTTTTGTAAGATATTCCAGGAAGCAGGAGCAGAGTAGGAGAAAGCCCTTTTTCCAAGTTCAGTCCTCACTGACGGAACACTGCAGGTGATGTCCTGAGAGCGCACACTGTAGCTGCACTCACGTAAAGACATGTAGGAGGAGATGTATGAGGGCAGCAGACCGAGAAGTGATTTAAAGATGAAAATGTACCAGTGGAAGAGTCTGCGTGAGGTTAATGATGTCCAGTTAACCAGTGAATACAGGGTGCAGTGGTGGGTACGATAATCACAGCCAGTTATGAATCTTAGAGCACCATGGTAGACAACATCCAACATCCGCAGGGTGCTTGTAGGAGCATTCATGTAGAGAATGTCACCGTAATCAATGGAGGGGAGGAAAGTCACAGATACAAGGCGTTTCCTAACATTCAGTGTTAGACATGATCTGTTTCTGAAAAAGAAACCCAGTTTAACTTTCAGTTTCTTTACTAGGTTTTCCACATGGAGTTTAAAAGAGAGCTGTGAATCAACCAGGATACCCAAATATTTATAGGAATCAACAAACTCAATTGGGACACCATTTGAGGATAAAATCAGAGGAAGATCTGCTGGGACCGACTTCCTACTTGAAAAAAACATCCCTTTTGTTTTATCAGCATTTAGTACAAGTTTGAGACGGAACAAATCTGACTGGATGATGTCAAAAGCGGATTGCAGAGACTGGAAAGCCTTAGCTACTGTTTTAGCTCGGCGTTATCATCTGTTATCATCCCCATAGTCTATTGGAGAAACTGTCCAATCTACCTCCTAGCATGTTTAAAAGAACGTTATCAGCATTTTAATGGCTGTGAGTAGGCAGCGTGTTGTTTTTTTCAGCCTATGTAACCTTTTTCCTAAACGTAACCTTAAACCTGACCCAGAGGACCAACCCTAAACCTAACCCCCTTACCCTTGTTCCTAAACCTAACCCAGATCCTAAACCTAACGCCAGAGGCTTTACTCTAAACTTTAACACATAGCAAAAGACGGAGCCTGCTGTTGTCGCTTGTAACGGTGATAACGTACCTTTAAACCTCCTAGGAGGTAGAGGAGGGGCAATCAGATTGCTACGTATGAGGGTGATAACTACGGTGGCCGAGGGGTGCAAACGCGCAGCAAAAACAGAACAGCACGCTGCAAAAAGAAAACGGCGTTCCAAAAGTTGAAACACGCATCAAAATGAAAACAACAGCGTTCCAAAAGTTGAAACACGCATCAAAATGAAAACAACAGCGTTCCAAAAGTTGAAACACGCATCAAAATGAAAACAGCGCTCCAACAGATGAGGCGCACTGCAAAAGATAAGTCGCGCTCCCAAAAGAGGACGACCTGCAAATACAGAACGAGCTGCAAATAGAAAAGCTACAACGGAAGTGCTCCAGACCACTAGGGGCAGTCGAACAAAGAACAAATCATAAGCATATTATAGTTTTCGGAATGGCAATAGTTATTTGTGTATTTTAACTTATTTATTACTGAAGAATGTTTTACACATCGAAACTATCTCGTTGTATTTGTTTTAATACTATGCGATAGAGGGGTGACGTATTGATGCTCGGTTGGCTTAGTGGTCTAACACATTGCCTCGAATGTGGGAGACCTGGGTTCGATTCCCGGTCTCGGAAATTTTTGTGGTATCAAATTTTTTTTTTTAAGCCTTTTGTTTTGGATAAATCGGATGGAATAGATAAATACATCTACATGTTTATTATTTGTTGTTGCTTGGTTTATGTTGTTGGCAAGACTTTTAGCTTGTTTTAGGTTGTTGCTGGAGGAGGCGTGACAACCCCCAACCTCCTCCCCACGCCTGCTGCCTAAAACAAACTAAAACTCTAGCCACCAACATAAACCAAGCAACAACAAAGAATAAACATGTAGATGTATTTATCTATTCCACCCGATTTATCCAAAACAAAAGGCTTAAAAAAAAAAAAGAAATTAATACCACAAAAATTTCCGAGACCGGGAATCGAACCCAGGTCTCCCACATTCAAGGCAATGTGTTAGACCACTAAGCCAACCGAACATGAATACATCACCCCTCTATCGCATAGTATTAAAACAAATACAACAAGATAGTTTCGATGTGTAAAATATTCTTCAGTAATAAATAAGTTAAAATACACAAATAACTATTGCCATTCCGAAAACTATAATATGCTTTATGATTTGTTCTTTGTTCGACTGCCCCTAGTGGTCTGGAGCACTTCCGTTGTAGCTTTTCTATTTGCAGCTCGTTCGTCTGTTTGCATGTCGTCCCCTTTTGGGAGCGCGACTTATCTTTTGCAGTGCGCCTCATCTGTTGGAGCGCTGTTTTCATTTTGATGCGTGTTTCAACTTTTGGAACGCTGTTGTTTTCATTTTGATGCGTGTTTCAAATTTTGGAGCGCTGTTTTCTTTTTGCAGCGCGTTTGCACCCCTCGGCCACCGTAGATAACAGATGATAGCACCCATTTTATGGCTGACAACATCCGAAGCGGGTGTTCAAGTGACGGTTGTTTGTAGTCATTTTGTATTTTTTTAAAGAAGGGGCAGATATTATGACTATTTTCTTCTTTCTGCACACTTTTCATTCAGTGTTTTTTTTCTTTCTGATAAATTTGTTTTATTTTGAATAAATGAATTAAAAAAACATGCAGCGCTCGGGCTGTTTGTTTCAGTACGTTGTAGTTTCAGGGACACGTTGGCTCAAACTTTATTGTGCTTCATCTTCTGACACTCATCATGTGCTTCATCTTCTGACTCTCATCATGTGCTATCGAGTGGAAACTTCAGATTAAACAAGTTAGATGTTCCCACCGCTATCGCTAGTTAGAACAACTTTGTCACGTTTTGCAGCATAAAGAAACCGAGTAGGACTCGCTGCAGCATAAACCTGTAGTTTTAACAGACCTTAGAAAGCCGAACTACTTCCACACCGACAAATTAGTTTTTCCTCTCTTATCAGTGATGTCATCTGCTTTTTCTTTGCTTGTGAAACTTTGTTCAATCACATTCTGACGGTCATAGGCACTCGTTTTGAAGCGAAAACTTAACGCGCGTTGGAGATTAGCTTAGCATTAGCATGCTATCGCAAACGACTGCTGGACTGAGTGCTGCGTAACATCTACGTCACCACGCACTTACGTAGTTGTGTCACAGCTTTTTCTGTCCGGGCGCTTCAATCCGAACAGGAAAAGCGTCAGTGAAAGGCTGTAAAATCCTATCGAAATATCGAAAATAGTGTATGCTTAAACTTCATATCATCGTTATTGAATAAAAGTATATCACGATATTTATCGTTATTGAATTATTGTCCAGCACTAGTATATATATATATAATTTTTTTTTTCCCCAAGGTAGAAACCTTTTGTTTTTCGTCCGAAAGACTTCTTCAGTTTGAGATGCTGTATTCAGCTCAGTCTTATCCACCTCTTTCGCAAAAAGCTCATGTAGGCCGCCATGACAGTCCGGTGCCGCCCCCTCCCGGGAGTAAACATCCGGCGGAAGTCCTGTAACGTGTGGTTTGCTGTGAAAAACAAGCCGGGACACCAGTTTATTTTCTCTCGTTTTTTAAATTTTTTGGGTTGTTTCTTGCTGGGTTAGAGGGTGTTACAGCCAGGTATACGTTTGAGCAACGCGCTGTTGTAAACGTGAAGGATCTATGTCCATCGGAGGAGCCTACAGCAGCTCTTTCCTCTGTCTGACTCAGCCTCGGACCTGCTCTCGAAGACGTCGCGCTCCGATCAACTTTAGTTCGGTAAACAAAATATTCTATATAAATCATTTTGTGAAACCATGTCAGAACAATATCAGAGTATAACCGTCTGTTTAGTAGCCGTTTTTTTTTCTTCCATGATTTAGCGTCTGTACTAGGGATGTGCCGATCGATCGGTCACCGATCGATCGGCACCGATAATCATTAAAGCGGATGTGATCGGCTTTTGCCTTCAATTACCGATCACAGAGCCTGTGATGCGAAGTTTGCTAACTGCAAAACGTGCGACGAAAAAGTACCTCGTGGAGGAATTTCAACGAAGTCCTTCAACACAACAAACCTAATTCGTCATTAAAATGTTTTAATACGTTTTAATAACTTACCAAAAGCCGTCTGCCAGCGCCGCCATAAGCAACACCTGTTAGCATGTAGCCCCACCGAGTAGCCCCACCGAGTCCGCTCCGCTGCGCAGTTACGGGCAGTCCAGTTTAGCTGCGGCTTCAAAAAGGCTGTCGGCTTTGTTATTCCAAGTTAGCTGGGTGTCCCCCGATATCTTCTGCTTCCAGTCCGACATCGAGGCGAGCTCCAGGAACCTCTGATCGCACAAAGCCGGCTGTCGAATCTGCAGCTCTGGGGTCCGGTTTAGCATGTTAGCCTTAGCTCATACCATGAGCTGCTGTGGGAGCGCTCGGCGGAGCGATCGCGGCTGCTGCTCCAGTCCTGAGACATTCACAGAGATCAGGGAGTGTTTCCAGTTAATTTATCCGAATGAGGCATCCTCTTATGGGAGAAACAGTCCTCCAAAAGCCGACTGCGGAACTAATGAATGTAAAATGGCGGAGGCGGTATTTCCTGGTTCTTCTACTTCTTCTTCTACTTGGTTTTTAATGGCGGTTGGCAAACAACATGTGGTGCATTACCGCCACCAACTCCGGTTCCTGGTTCCCGCAGGAAGTTGTTCAAAAAAGCACGAAATTATTTAAAAAAAATAATAATAATGATACTTTACGTATTTATAAAGCCATTTGTAAAAACAGCCAACAGTGCAGCTTTAAGTAGCAAATGGGGTATTTTAGTTTTTTATATGAAGTAATAGATGTGTTTTTTTTTTAAACAATAAAAAACCTTTTTTTATTGAAAGTTAGTAAGGTAAACATTTTTCTTTGATAATGCAGTTGATAATTACTTTTATTTACTTTGTTCTCTGAAATAAATGAGTAAAAATATGTTTTTGTCTGAATTATGGTGATTTTATGGTTCTGAAAAGAACATGAGTGCTGCTTCTGGCTACAAGATCTGAAAACTTTTCAGATCTTGTAGCCAGAAGCAGCACTCATAAGTTACAGGCAATCCATCTGATCGGTGATCGGTTTATGTGATCGGCTCACATATAGGCAATCGGTAATTGTGATCGGTATCGGTGATCGTCACACATAGGTGATCGGTATCGGTTTCAAAAAACCTGATCGGCACATCCCTAGTCTGTACTGCTGTGATACTGCTGTGGTTAGCTTAGCATGTAGCTACTTTAAAGGCTAACTTCCAGACGGTAACACTCACAACAAAGTGCTGGTTCTTGAGCCTGGACTTTTTTTGGGGGTTGTGTTATTGTAGTTAAACTGTTATTTAGCTGGTTATATATGATTGAGACAGTTTACACATCTTTTTTCAAAGACAGACCGTGTCAACAATGACTAGGCCTCAAAACCTGACCCGTCATTAAAGCTAGGGTATGCGATTTCTAGACCACTCTGGGACTTAGAAATATTTTCAGCGCAGAAAAGCATTCTGCTACCTCCCCCTCAGAGCTATACATGTATATGGCTCAGAGGGGGAGCCAGACAGTCCGTGCTTCTGCTGAACTTGAGTTCTGCTCCGCCCCCTGCTGTGTGTCTGCTCGGAGCGCTTCAATATTCTGTGATTATATGTTAAAAAAAAAACTTTTAAAAATATAATAAAACCATAGAGCACTTGTCCAACAACACAAAACCCAGCAGAAATCATCAGAGCTTCATGAAACAACGTTGGACATGCGCTCGTGATTTCCTCATGTCTGTCAGCGCAGGTTTGGAATGTCTGGAATGCTCCGCCCACACTACATGTCCTGTCTGCGCTGCAAAGTTCTGTGATTATATGTTAATAAAACCTTTTAAAAATATTATAAAACCATGGAGCACTTGTCCAACAACACAAAAACCAGCAGAAATCAGCAGAGGTTCACGAAGCAACGTTGGACATGCGCTCGTGATTTCCTCATGTCTGTCAGCGCAGGTTTGGAATGTCTGGAATGCTCCGCCCCCACTACATGTCCTGTCTCTGCGCTGCGAAGTTCTGTGTTTATATGATAATATAACTGTTTAAAAAATATAATAAAACCATGAATCACTCGTCCAACAACACAAAAAGACCCTGTAATCAGCAGAGCATCACCAGCCAATTTGGACATGATTTAATTCGCTCGTGAGTCGTGACAAATCCATTTCCTCATTCCTGTGAGTGGAGGATGAAGCGATCACTTGACTTTTGGCAAAAAAACTAAATAAAAGTCCAGCTCTGGGATGAAGAAGGGATATTTAATACATTTGTGTCACATAAAAAACAGTCCTGCATCGCTTTGCAATCCTTTGAATGAGAACGAGCCGCGGCGCTGAGGCTGTGACAGGCGGGGGCGTGGGTTGGGGCGTGACAAACAACTCTGTTTTTATTGGCTGGTCAGTGTCCGGGTCACTCTGTGTTTTCAGTGTTTTTATAAATGCTGATAGAGAAGCAAGGGGACTATAGTTTTTTTCAGAGATTACTTTGTCTAACATCAGTCTGTCAGTAGATCGTGACAGAGTGAAGAAATATGTTAAAAATATATTGTTTGAAAAGTTACAGACTACATTACAATGTTACATACACCACCTTTAAACCAGAGTTATTAAAGCACATTTAAAATAATGATGTAAATTAAAGAGGAGAAAAGTGCACATGAAGCTATATTTGTACTAAAATGTGAGTAAATAAAGAATTTACTTAACAAATCTGTCATTAAATAATATAACTGTGTGTTGCACACGTGTTTATACAGTATTATTTATATTTATTTATATTATTTAATGACAGATCTGTTAAGTAAATGCTTTATTTACTCATTTTAGTACAAATACTGTACTGTACACACTGTCTATGACAAGACAAGTTTTCTTTTTCTACTTTACAGAAGACTGAAGCCACGAGATCCATCCAGAGATAAGATCCTACATTAAGTAAATGCTTTATTTACTCATTTTAGTACAAATACTGTACTGTACACACTGTCTATGACAAGACAAGTTTTCTTTTTCTACTTTACAGAAGATTGAAGCCACGAGATCCATCCAGAGATAAGTTTGTACACCTGGGTCCAGTCTCAGATCGTACACCTGGGTCCAGTCTCAGATCTACACCTTGGATTCCTGTGGAGTTGGCTGAAATCGGACAGTTCCACATGAAGAGAAATCTGTTCAGTTTGCTGGTCTCCATCATTGCTTGTTGAATTGGTTTTGATCTTTATTCTGTGCCAATTCATTTTCATTAAGACAACACCACCCACAGTTGTCATATTGTACAGTATTCAGTTTCAACTGTTTTAAATGTATAATTATAGCTTTTATTCTGAACTTTGTCAGTCTCCTGGGTGATGAAAACTTATAAGCAAAATGAATGTTTTTATGCTTTGCACATGTGAATAAAAACACTGGCCTAAGAACAATCAAGACCTTTAGTTTTTATTTATGTGTATTACAATGAGTAGTATGGGTGACATCACAATGAAACTACTTCACATTATTAGACATTGAACAGTGTATTTTAATTATTGAAATAACAACAAAAAGAACAAATGTAAATGAACAGCAGATTTATTTATAGAAGATTTTAACTCGTTTGTTGCTGTGTACGACTGCACAAAACTTCTGGACCAAGTCGAGTTTCCATCCATGTCCTGGGAGTCTGCTGGTGATTGAAGATTCTACGACCGGACAGAGTACCTTAACACAGAAATTTTTAGATATGGAGTAAATAATTTCTATGTTTCTCTTTTGTATATAATATATATACTCCACACCATGAATGTTTTTGTTGAAAAGCTTATGTAATAGTGTATGTATGAGATCAACTGAAAAATGACTTCTTTTTTTGTTTGTTTGTTTGTTTTATTCAACCACAATGTAACAGGTTCTTCTTTAAATGTCAACACATGGTTTTCTCAAAACAATGTACATATTTCATATTATCTTGTCTTTGAATATTGCAGAAAATATATAACTACTTTATCATCAACTTGTTAATTAAACAGCATGTGTTTCAACTTTGTACATTTTAATTGTGACATTTTCAACAAATTTTATATTAAATGTATGCTTCCATTCACAGCACAGACTTGAACTCTGACTATATTAATGTCTGGCTGTGATCTAAATATTCTGATATCCAAATAAGTGATGTACCTTCCACAGTGTCCAGTCAGCCTGTCCGTGAGCAGTGAGATAAGACGTTATCTGTGCTTCACCTGTCACTGCTCAGTGACAGCTGAAGCACAGATAACGTCTTATCTTCGCAGTTAACGTCTTATCTTCGCAGCTTCTTAAAACATCCTTGGAATTATCCACCTCTTATGTGCTTCCATTTACGTGAGGTAAAGGAAACTTTTGTGTAAATAAATAAATAAATCGCTAGCAAGTATGTTTCCCCACAAACGTAAACAAGAGCGCGGGACCGCGGGCGGAAGTACACTCCCGGCTTTCGCTATGAATTATGGGTAGTGCCGCGAAAACGAAAATAAGGTGGATAAATAGCACCCTTTCATAGTGGATCAACCAGTTTGCTGATGACTAGGGGTGCAGAAAAAAAATCAAATTTTTAAAGAATCTACCGTAGATTCTTAGTCCAGGCGATTCTGAATGGATTCTAAAAGCCCCAAAATCGATTTAAAAATGTTTAATTTTATTTTTTTTCCGCTCCCACTCCTGAGCGTACTGCATATCACATTTTGTGTCCGTTCGGCCACGGTAGAATTTTGGCCGTGTAGGCCACCGTACAGCAACCGTGTAGGCCACCGTACAGCAAGCTAGTTAGCTAGCTCCCTTTATCTGAATGGAGCCTGCTAGCATGGAGGAGGGGGACAGTGCAATTCAACCCGCTCATTCGTCTTTAAAAATAATTTCAGATCCTACAACTTTCTAGGGAAGACAGAGCTTAACAAGAGAACGGTTGTTTGCAAGAAGTGTAAGATAAAATTACGGTACAGTATTTTGGAAATACAATAAAATCCGCGGAAGATGAAAGTGAAAGCAGATTACCAACGAAGTTTGCTGCAAAGATTTCCCACTCCATCTCCTGCTATATCACAAATGATTTACGAGCAGACAGCTCAGTGGAAGGCGAGTGGTTTAGTTTTATTATTAATATGCTGGAAGCAACGTACGTTATTCCTTCACGTAGATAAAGGTCCACACAGCTCCAGCATGAAACAAGAATAACGTGGGAGAAGTTATGATGCAGCTGCAGTTCAAAGGTAAGTTTTTTCTCATATTATACTAAAACTTATAAAGTTGCACAACAAACTTAATGTAATTTGTCTTTTGAACAGGTTGGAGAGACCAGAAGAGACACATCGCCTGGAGCCCGATCTAAATGATACAATATATGGTTTATAAATTACAGTTCAGAAGATTTTATAATGCAGGTTTGCACAGGTTTTGAAATTTTGTTAAATATTTATATATGGTAAAAAAAAAACTGTGAAGTCTGCATTTTATGTTGAGTTAAAGTTAATGCACTACGGTAGGCTGAAGTCTGTTCACTTTTGTATTTATATATTGAGAATTATTTGTCTGATGGACTGGAGACCTGTTCAGGTGTCCCCCGCCTCTCGCACAGTGATGGTTGGACATGGACACCAGTGACCCCTGAGACTCGAAAAGGAAGAAGTGGGTAAAGATGATGGGTGAATAAATTATTTGTTCCTGGATTTTTATTTTATTGTTTTAGAGAAATCCAGGCAACTAAGCTAACCCAATACTGGTAATTTAAGTTACAGAATTGTATGCACTCCTGTAACATTTTGATACAATAAGGAACCTAAAATTATTGTTTTAAATAAATGTTCCATTTGTTTACAGTACATTGTTGTTTAATGTTTTCAGTTTAAAATTATTGTTTAAAATAAATGTTCTATTTGTTTACATTGTTGTTTATCCTTTTCAGCTTGTCAGTTACAAAACTGAAACTAAAATTCATGACCATTTCAATAGAAAAATCGTTTCTGTATCGAAAAATGGATTTTGAATCGAATTGTGACACCAAAAATCGGAATTGAATCGATTCACCAGACACTGAGAGATTTGCACCCCTACTGCTGACAGCCAAAACCAGCTGCTCACATGATCAAGGAGGACCATCAGCCTAAAGATGGATCGTTAGCACCCTGATGGTTGTTTGCTATTCACAGAGGGCTGACGCCAAAAATACACTACATGCGGTCCGCTCCGCTCCGCAGGTCGCAGCTGAGCGTCTCAAACTCCAATTTCCACTACCTCCGCTCAGCTCAGGTCCGCCTGCATGCGCCGCTCCTAAACGCATGCGCGGGATTTGCGAGATCGCGCGATAAATCAAGTGATAAATAAGTAAGTCAGAACAAAACAATTCATTCGGTGGAAGAAGGAGAGC
>JBBPBX010021174.1:15991-26391 GCA_038048925.1 Garcialebias charrua | reverse complement strand
AACCCCCTCCGCCTCCTTTGGCCTGTAAGGTTTTTTAGCATTCATCAGTCAGTTCAGTGGGAGGTGGGGAGACATGTCCTCAGAGGCCATCTGAGCTGGACGAATTGGTTTGTTGTAGTCAGGTCCATTTCTTTTCATCATCTTACGAGTCCACCAATGCTTCGCAGCCGGCACGACACAACATGTCAAAAAGGAAATTATAATTAGCACTGATTGTACTAATTCCTATATTTAATATAAAAAAATAACCCTTCACCTAAATTTAGATTAAAACCATTCCACGACCAGTCATCTTTACCAGCATTTTATTAAGCATTACTTTAAAATCTTTATTCATTTCAAGGACATCTGTGGTTTACTTGAAATTCACTGTTGGTTATAATAATTATAATTAATCCATTTAACATTTTTGTTTACTGTTATCCATGGACGGATAGATTCTATCCATGCATTAGTCTCATACGAAATCCCTTTGTGTTGACCTATTGTACACAAATATACATTTTGATCCAAAACATCATATCTTTTATTTCACCTCTTATAATCATTTGTGTCTAATACAATCAACTCATTCACTCGATCATGCAACTTTTATTTTAACCATAGCGAATTTTCCAATCCATCTTGGTGGCAAAATATTCAGCAAAATATCTTCTCCATACATCCAATAACTATCTGCAATATGAAAGGTTTTGTCAATGAATAGCTATTGTTAAAATTTTCATGTTCATATTATCACATTCTTAACTTAAAGGTTCTAAGTTTTCATACCACACAGGTATATTGATAAAATGACATCATATATGCATGTGGAAACCAAAAAATATAGCAGTTTCATTGTATTATCTAAATTAAATCCTTTACTTATAAGACATTTAATATTTAACGCCGTAATCTATTTTTTGTCTTGCTGGTGATCCTCTTGGATCTTATAACTACTATAGATATTCATCCATCCATCCATCCATCCATTGTCGTCCGCTTATCCAAGGTCGGGTCGCGGGGGTAGCAGCCTAAGTAGGGAGGCCCAGACTTCCCTCTCCCCAGCCACTTGGAGCAGCTCCTCTGGGGGAATCCCAAGGCGTTCCCAGGCCAGCCGAGAAACATAGTCCCTCCAGCGTGTCCTGGGTCTTCCTCTGGGTCTCCTCCCGGTGGGACATGCCCGGAACACCTCACCAGGGAGGCGTCCAGGAGGCATCCTAACCAGATGCCCGAGCCACCTCAACTGGCTCCTCTCGATGTGGAGAAGCAGCGGCTCTACTCCGAGTCCCTCCCGGATGACTGAGCTTCTCACCCTATCTCTAAGGGAGAGTCCAGACACCCTGCGGAGAAAACTCATTTCAGCCGCTTGTATCCGAGATCTCGTTCTTTCGGTCACAACCCAAAGCTCATGACCATAGATGAGGGTGGGAACGTAGATCGATCGGTAAATTGAGAGCTTTGCCTTTCGACTCAGCTCTCTCTTCACCACGACAGACCGGTACAGAGCCCGCTTCACTGCGGATGCTGCACCTATCCGCCTATCGATCTCACGCTCCAGTTTTCCCTCATTCGTGAACAAGACCCCGAGATACTTAAACTCCTCCACTTGGGGCAGGACCTCATCCCCGACCCGGAGAGGGCATGCTACCCTTTTCCGGCTCAAGACCATGGCCTCGGATTTGGAGGAACTGATCCTCATCCCGGCCGCATCACACTCGGCTGCAAACCGCTCCAGCGAAAGCTGTAGATCACGATCTGATGAAGCCAACAGGACCACATCATCTGCAAAAAACAGAGAAGCGATTCTAAGGCCACCAAAACGGATCCTCTCAACACCTTGGCTGCGCCTAGAAATTCTGTCCATAAAAGTTATGAACAGAATCGGTGACAAAGGGCAACCTTGGCGGAGTCCAACTCTCACCGGAAACGAGCCTGACTTACTGCCGGCAATGCGGACCAAGCTCTGACACCGGTCGTACAGGGACCTAACAGCCCATATCAATGGGCCTGGTACCCCATACTCCCGGAGTACCCCCCACAGAACCCCCCGAGGGACGCGGTCGAATGCCTTCTCCAAGTCCACAAAGCACATGTAAACTGGTTGGGCAAACTCCCACGCACCCTCCAGGACCCTGCTGAGGGTGTAGAGCTGGTCCAGTGTTCCACGACCAGCACGAAAACCACACTGCTCCTCCTGAATCCGAGGTTCGACTATCCGACGGACCCTCCTCTCCAGAACCCCTGAATAGACCTTACCAGGGAGGCTTAAGAGTGTGATCCCCCTATAGTTGGAACACACCCTACGGTCCCCCTTTTTGAATAGGGGAACCACCACCCCAGTCTGCCAATCCAAGGGAACTGCCCCCGATGTCCACGCGATATTGCAGAGTCGCGTAAGCCAACACAACCCCACAACATCCAGAGCCCTAAGGAACTCAGGACGAATCTCATCCACCCCCGGAGCCCTGCCACCGCGGAGCTTTTTAACCACCTCGGTGACCTCAGCACCAGAGATTGGAGAGCCCGACCCAAAGTCCCCAGGCTCCGCTTCCTCAGTGGAAGACGTGCCAGTAGGATTGAGGAGGTCTTCGAAGTATTCCGCCCACCGACTCACAACATCCCGAGTTGAGGTCAACAGCACGCCATCCCCACCATAAATGGTGTTGGTCGCGTACCGCTTTCCCCCCCTGAGACGCCGGATGGTGGACCAGAATCGCCTCGAAGCCATACGGAAGTCATTCTCCATGGCCTCTCCGAACTCCTCCCACGCCCGAGTTTTTGCCTCAGCAACCACCCGAGCCGCATGCCGCTTGGACTGTCGGTACCTATCTGCTGCTTCCGGGGTCCCACAGGCCAAAAAGGCCCAATAGGACTCCTTCTTCAGCCTGACAGCATCTCTCACCGCCGGTGTCCACCACCGGGTTCGAGGATATAGATATTCAGATAATTATAAAATTACCGTGCTCCATATAGAAGCCTACACTTGATTCCACATTTTGGAAGTTTAAAACATTGGTATGTTTGATTGGGTATTTCTTTGGTATTTCTTTTCTTTACATTCTTATTATTTCTCTTTATTCTTTAACACATTGTTGTGTGTTGTATTCATCTGTAATCATTATTTGTAATGAACTAGGAGCTTTAGTTCATATAATGCATTCTTTTGAGGTCAATTCCTTTGGAGTATACATTTCCCATAACTACCAAGTAAGTTTATTAGCTAATTTCTAAAGTTCATCACTTTTAACAGGACGTGTCTTTCTTGACAACACCATGATTCATTTAAAGTCTTTGTACAATTTACTTAAACAAAGGTTTAACATTGTTTCAAATTCAAATCTTTTAATCAAATCCAATCCTCCCTTTGACAATTTAAAATGTCAAAAATGTAATCACGATGATAGTCAAAACTAGTTACTGTATTTAGTAGTTGATACTAAAGCTTTCATGAGTTAATTGTCTTACCTTCTTAAGGTATCACAGTGTTTATACATGCTTGAATAGGAGTAATGTGTTCGGCATTAGTTAATTCAATGTTAGGCATTGTTAATTGTACAGTTAATTTAGCCATAGTTTGCAATATATTAGCTTTCCATTCTTTATTAAGGTCTAAATCTCATCATTTACCAGATTTCACGCGTTATATACAACATTTAGTTGTGTGTTTTGATGAAAAGTTATAAAGTTATATGTTACAGTGGGATTACAATCATTGAACATGTGTATTATGTGTATTATTAATGCTGGCAAGGATGCCATAATTGTGGTAAGGTGTTTTTGTTGTATCATACTCAACTTATGTTGAACGATTTTGTCCTGGTTCCGGCTGCAACCTTGGCAAACACTGGTGACTGGTCTGCACGGACTTGGTCATGTTCTCTTTACTGGTGTCTTTACCTCCTCCAGTTTGGGTTCATGTCATCATGGATGCCCCTAGAATTATCCAGAACAGAACACTTATCAGACTAGTTTTCTGCTCTTGGTGTCATTGTCAAGGTTTATTTTCTGGACAACACTGTCCTTGTTGTCTGGAACTCTGGTGCAATGACTGCGGTTACACCAGGTACAGCTTCCTTCTTCCTGGATTTCTGTGTGAACCATGTCGATCCTCTCATGTTGAACTTTTGCTTGAATCATGTGGATCCTCTCTCAATCTCGACTCTGCAGCAGGTGTAGCTGGCCACCAACTGGCCATGGACCTTCCAGAGTGAGCCCTCACGCCTCACGTCATGTCGTTTTCGTCTAGGACGACCTCGTTATCCACCTCGTCTCCACTCATCTCCTTTCTCATCATCTGTAATGAAAACAAGCTTCCCTTCTCCTTTTCTTTCGTAACATTCTGGTTCATGCTTAAGAAAGGAGCTTTGCAAAAGCTGTTAATTGCTTAATATCAAAGCTGTTGTGTTAAAATTTTGTAAATAAAGCGGAAACTACTCAATGTTCTGATTGTGATCCACCTCCCTTTTATAATTTATTTTATTATTGTGGCGTTGTGCATCCATGTACTTTCATGCAGTTCATGCGTATTTTTTGTTTGTTAGATTAGTATTGGTACTTATAACTGTAAGGTCCCATGCTTATCTGAAGTCATGCAATTGAATCAACCATTTACGTATTTCCTGCTTTGTCCATCAAACACTTCTTTGCTTCCGGTTGGAAGCTTTGGTCAGTCTTACATGTCTGACACTCGGTTTCTGCTTAGAAATATTGATGGAAAAAAAACAATACAACAAAATACTGTACATTCCTCCTATTAATTAATTATTAATTAACCAATCAACCAATTAATTAATTAATCAATTAATTAATCATTGTTTTACCATTAGCGTTTTTCTACCACATTGTATGCCTTAAGAAACACTAAACACTTTTAGTTTATTTGATACTACTATCATATTCAGAGTATTGTTGTGTCTTTGTGTGATTGATACTTAACTGAGTAGGAATTTCAGGAACATCAGCTTTATGGATCCTCTTCTGTATTTAGGAGCTGAAACAATAATCCTAACTGACCCTATCTTTTCACTTCAACAGTTTTTTGCAAGCGCAGGAAAAATAGTTTGGTTATATCACAATAATTCATCATGCATGCACAAAACATCAATGTAACAAACTTCTTAACAAACATAACAGCTATAAAAGGAAAAAATTGGTTAAACAAGTTGAAATGTCCACTGGAAGTCATCCGTCCGTGAACCTATCCTGTAGAAAAATACAATATAGTTAGAAAAGTCAACATGAACAATGATTGTTTGTACATTATTTCTTTTAACCATGCATCAATTTAAGAGAGTTATTTTAGTTTGTTGCAACATTTTGTCATCTTCAGAGATTATTTTAGTTGTATGGAACAATTCACTAAGTTTATCTGTTCATGATGGGCGAGAAATATTAATTCTCTTCAGTGCACTGAAAACCCCAATTGCTACCGGTAGACTATTTAATTTTAATTATAATATATAAATAAGCTTAAAACCAATTTATAATAATAATAATAATGAATTCAATTTATAACGCACTTTTCATTAATGAAAATCTCAAAGTGCTACACGGTGCAACAGAAATTAAATGTCAATAAAACAAGTAATAAAACAAGTAAAATCAATAACAGTATCAACTAAGATCAAAAGTAGAATCATGAGGAGGCAGAGTATGCTCGGTTGAAAAGAAAGGTCTTCAAGCCGCTCTTAAAGTCAACCACAGACTGTGGGACCCTCAGACAGTCAGGAAGAGAGTTCCACAGGCGGGGGGCAGCCACACTGAAAGCCCGGTCTCCCATGGTCCTTAATTTGGTTCTCGGAATGTGAAGGAGATTACTGTTCTGTGACCGCAGCGACCGGGTGGATGAGTGTGGAATAAGAATATCCTTCAGATAATCTGGTGAAGCTCCATGTAAGCATTGATGTGTAATGAGAGCAGTTTTGTACTGAATTCTGTAGGCGACAGGAAGCCAATGAAGGTTATGAAGAATGGGCGTAATATGTTCAAATTTACGAACTCGCAACAAGATCCTTGCAGCACTGTTTTGAATATATTGAAGTTTCTGAAGGTTTTTGCCAGGGATTCCAATAAACAGGGAGTTGCAGTAGTCGAGCCTGGAGGAGACAAAAGCATGGACGAGCTTCTCAGCATCGGAAAAAGTTAGGGATGGGCGAAGTCTAGAGATGTTTCGAAGATGGAAGAAGCAAGTTTTAAACAGAAGCTTAATGTGATTTTCAAATGTAAGATTGGAGTCCATTTTTATTCCAAGATTAGTAACAGAGGTGGAGAGGGGGATGTCTTGTCCAGAAAAGGAAAGTGTTGTTATAGTAGATGTCTGTACCTGGTGAGGGGTGCCAATCAGTATGGCCTCGGTCTTGGAGCAGTTTAATTGAAGAAAGTTCTGATTCATCCATGCCCTAATTGCCTCCAGGCAGGCAGAGAGGGCAGTGAGTGAAGATGGAGATGACAAGGTGGAAGATGAGGATGCTCCAGTCCTGATGTAAAGCTGTGTATCGTCGGCATAACAGTGAAAAGAAATGTTGAACTGATTAATAATTTGACCTAAAGGCAGCATGTAAAGGGAAAACAACAGGGGCCCCAGAACCGACCCCTGAGGGACACCACAGGAGACAGAGACTGTCTGGGACGTGGCGTTGCCAAGACTAACACATTCCAGCCTATTGGAGAGGAAAGATTTAAACCAGTCCAGGACGGTGTCACAGAGACCGACCTCCACATGAAGACGGTGGAGGAGGATACTATGGTCCACAGTGTCGAAGGCTGCAGTGAGGTCAAGGAGGACAAGGATGGAGGGAGAGCCAGTGTCAGCAGCCAAGAGGACATCATTAGTAACTCTCAGCAGTGCAGTCTCAGTACTGTGAGCTGCCCTGAATCCAGACTGGAACTTCTCATACAGGGAGTGTTGTTGTAAGTGATCCTGCAGCTGAGCAGCAACTGCTTTTTCCAGCACTTTAGACAGAAAAGGGAGGTGTGAAATTGGGCGGTAATTAGAAAAAATGTCGGGATCCAAATTAGATTTTTTCAGAAGAGGCCTAATGATGGCAGTTTTTAGAGGCAGTGGAACATGACCAGATTGTAGAGACTGATTTATTATTTGAGTGATAAATTTGCTATATCTTTTCATGTTTTCTTTGTTCAACATCTTTCTCTTGTAGAAATAATCATTAATTGTTTCATTAGTTTGATTTCTGTTTATTTCAAAGAAAATTCCTAAATATAAAGATATTGCTTTTATGGTCTAAACAAGTTCATTTATTTTGTTTCATTTATAAAATTTGTGCATTTTATGTTAGTTCTATTTTAAACAAAAACACAACACAAAACATTCTTTCACATAGCAACATACAAAATATAAAATTTAAAATTTGGCAGAAAGAAAAATCTTATTGTATCCGTCCCCATCTTCAAACACCTACGGTAGTTCAATCAACTATAATTTGTCAGTAATAAAACAAAATGAACAACTCCTTCCAAACCTACAATCAACACAAATACACAGTACACATTGCACTACTTCAAAAACAAAACTATTTAACAATTCAGTTCTGATAGTTTACCCAAATGTGCACACTGATCTGGCCTCCCTAACTTAACTGTAAAATTCTGATCATACAAACGTCTGTCCCCTTAAGTGCTTAACACTACACTAAATCATCATTGCACATGTAAACATCTGTAAGGTTTCACAAAATATTTTGGTTATGTGTAATCAAAGTCCCACTGCCGTGGTAAACATTGACATTTCACTCTGCTATGTGCTGCATTCCTGCATCCCTGCATAGCAGTCCTATTTAACTTACCCAATTATTTATTTATTTATCTCAAACACACTTAAGCCTACGGGCATTTTTCCAACAACAACCTACAGTCAAATTCGAGTACAACAATTTTACAATGCATCACCAAGTCTTTGTTGAATATTTATAACAAATCAATCATGAAAGCACGTCTCACACGACAACTGTTTCTCTTAAAAATGTCATAAGCTACAACAAACATCATAATTTCTAAATAAAAAAATGGTTGTATGTCATGGCCAGCAGTCTGATTGTTTGTAACTAATTTATTTTTGGCTTTCTTTGTGGACCATGAATTTGGCTCCTGCTTCTACTTCCTGCTTCTCCCATTGTCTGACTTCCTGTACAACCTTTTTGACCCTGGCTCCTCTATTTTAACAACCATCTGTAACAAACAAAATTGTTCTTAAAGACCGTGTAAAGTGAAATTAGATTTGTGTTTTTAGTTTATCACATGGCATAAATATGTGTTATTAATCACCCATATAAATCTGACTGATTAAAAACATTGTTTTCCTTATAAAATTAAGTGTCAAAAATCATGAAAATACATTATTTTCTCTTAGTCTGGAACTGTGGGGGCGTGTCAGCAGTGGGCGTGGTTTCAGCGCAGTTCTGCAGCTCAGAGAGCAAGTAGGAGGACTCTCTCGCTCAGAGCTGAACTGTGTGGAGGAGGAAGACAGGTTCATCAGTAAACCTGCTCTGTTTGCTCCTTTTTCCAAGAGTTACGCTGTTTTTAGTGCACAAACAACTCTGGTTTTATTTTTAAAGTTGAGGACGCAACTATAATTCATAACTCCGCTGTTATGTGTTTAGAAGATGAGCGGACTCGCGCGGCTGCACCGGTCCGACCCGACACATCGCATGCGGGGGCTGTGTTGGTGATTAAGATAAAGAGGGCTGTGTTGGTGATTAAGATAAAGAGTAATCACGTTGATAACTAAGTATGCAATGGACCTGTCGCATTTTCTTAGCAAAAAAGGAGCTTGTGAACTTGTAGGGCACAGGCTTAGCAATAAAAAAAAGAAAGAAAGAAAAGAAACAGGAAAGGCGGCGGCGGTGTCCGGAGGCTGAGGAGGGAGACGGTCAGTAGCAGGTGCCCTGACCATTAAAACATCCTGGGAAGATGCAGGAACGAGGCATAATTGATTAGCTAGCTAACAATGAACAAAATATCTATGCTATTGCTATCTGATGCTATCTGCGAGTCGCGAGTGAACGGCTCCACCCATGCGAAGAACAATTTATATGACTGGAGCAGCAGGGGGTGGGGGCTATACTAATGAGGACCGCGTGACGAAACGCGGTCCCGTTTAAAACACGCCTAAAAAATCCTGAAACACACATGTCTTTATACACAGTTTCATGTATAACTTCAAAATTAATTGAGCTACAATTTTGAGACTTTTTACTCATTTACAACATTACAATTATCACATTTATAATGTTTATTTAAGGAAATGTTGAAATTCACTTTACACGGTCTTTAACTGTTGTACTCTGGTGTCTAACTTATTTAGAATACAAAACCTGGTACTTGACCCTGTATATGTTTCATGTTGTTGCAATATATGTTAAAGTGTATATGTTTTTTTTCTATCCAACCCAAGACTTGGTATGTATGACAGCTAACTGTAAAATGTGATTCAGACGTTATAGCTATTAACAATTTTGTCTCTAAAAGGTATGTCTATTTTTTGTGTAACCTAAACTAAACGATTTCTTGCAATAATTTTGTATACCGATGCTGTAATTTTTTTTAAATTTATTTGTATGGCCACTTTCTTGGTTTAAAGTTTTCTTTTTTAAACTGTATTTATTGTTAAAGCTGCTATATGTAACTTTTCTAACAATATATTTTTAACATATTTCTTCACGCTGTCACTAGATTGATGTTAGAGAGGTAATCTCTGAAAATAAATAAAAAAAAATATTGTCCCCTTGCTTCTCCAGGTGGTAAATAAGCATTTCTAAAAAGAAAAAGTGACCGCCATTTTCCAGCCAATAAAAACAAAGTTTGTAACCAGCCAATAAAAACCGAGCTTGAATTTGAATCAGCCAATAAAAACAGAGCTTGAATTCAAATTTCAACAGACCACAAGGGGGCAGAGCCATTATGGCTCTGAGGGGGAGGGATCAGAATGCTTTGCTTGTTGAAATTTTTTCTAAGTGCTGATGTTCTACAGAAACTGCAGACTGAACCTTTAACAAGTTCTTTTTTGTGAATACAGGCTTAAATTCTCTATAATGAAATTAAAACTTCATTTTGATCATAAGTTGTTCCATTAATAGTTTTTCCTAAAGTGTCTTTTAGATTTTTATTCAGAGAAAACTGTAAGCTTGAGTTGTAATTATGATTTGGCTGTTGTACTTAATTGGCTTTAAAATTATTCTAAAATTGTTTGTTTCAAAGATCATTTCAGTATGAAATCTGATCAATACTTTGTAAAAACTTGAGTAGAACTCTAAATATCATATGCTCACAGTAAACATCCTCTCACTGTGTGTACCCCCGAACATCATCAGACACAACATTGTCTCTGGGTTGTCCGCCAGCTCCTGATCACATGACAATGCACAGCGTGCATTTCAGTTCATAATTACTGTGTACATCCAGAA
>JBBPBX010021173.1:27364-42636 GCA_038048925.1 Garcialebias charrua | reverse complement strand
ACCTGTATAAATAAAGGTTGAATGAAAAATATATAATATAGGTGTGTGTGTGTGTGTTTATTTATATATATATATATATAATATAGGTGTGTGTGTGTGTTCATAAATGAACCCTAATGTTTGTATACTGTACTTTTACTTTCAGATGGGCTTGACGAGAGTGTGGAGCTGTAAACACCACCAACAACCTCTGTTGATGCCCAAACTCAGTGGTCATGCCCAGGGATGGAGGACAACTCCTATTCAGGACCCACAGAAATATTTATTGGCTGTTTCTCCCTCTGGAATAATCATGTTTATTACAGATGCTTATGGTGGTAAATGCAGTGACAGATACCGTATATAACACAGAACTCTGGGTTTCTGGACTATCTGCGTGCTGGAGATGAGGTGATGGGTGATCGTGGTTTCCAGTGGTGGGATGTAACTAAGTACAAGTACTTTGTTACTGTACTTAAGTACATTTTTCATGTATCTGTACTTTACTTAAAGGTTCAGTCTGCAGTTTCTGTAGAACTGCAGCACTTAGAAAAAATTTCAACAGGCAAAGCATTCTGATCCCTCCCCCTCAGAGCCATATATGGCTCTGCCCCCTTGTGGTCTGTTCAAATTCAAATTCAAGCTCTGTTTTTATTGGCTGATTCAAATTCAAGCTCTGTTTTTATTGGCTGGTTACAAACTCTGTTTTTACTGGCTGGAAAACGGCGGGTCACTTTTTCTTTTTAGAAATGCTTATTTACCACCTGGAGAAGCAAGGGGACAATATATATATATATTTTTTTTTTCAGAGATTACCTGGCTAACATCAGTCTGTCAGGAGATAGTGACAGAGTGAAGAAATATGTTTATAAAAAATGTTACATACTGCAGCTTAAGTAAAGTTAAACATTGGTACTTTTTACTTTTACTCCACTACATTTTACATGAAGTATCTGTACTTTCTACTACACTACTATAATGTGTTGAGTTACAAGTTACATTCACGTTGTGTTTTTTTATTTGTTTGTTAGTTTGAAAGTAACCAATGGTGAGAGGGGAGTTGGTCCACTCAATCACTGCAAAGCGGGCAGGTAACATTAGACCTGCTTTCAAGAAGAGCTGGGCCAATGACTTATATTCTAGTATAAATGTCATTGAGCTGGGAGCACCCACAGCACCACTAGCACACCCAAAATGGATTCCACCGTGGAGAGTCAGCCAGAAGATACGCACCACCCATGGCCTTATTAAAAGACTATTGAAAGATTATTGAAAGAGTATTCAGTTTAGCAGGACAGATTATTTTCCCCAAAACAGCCAGATTGGTCTAAAAAAACCTCTGAAAACCAACTTCTTCTGAATTTGAACAAGAAATTCTTGCTGTAACATTAAAATGTGTCAGTTCATGGGATGTTAGGAGACAACAGATGTCTCCAAATGTCTCGACACTCAGGTCCAACTTTTGAAAATGGTGTCAGGAAGTTAAAATATTGTTCACTATTGACCCATTACAAGGTTGACTAGACAGTATTTTAACTAGAGTTGATGACAAACTGGAGTTGAAATTATCAGATATTCCTTTGTTAGGTCTAATGCTCATTTTTTCAGGCAGACAATTTTTACTTCAATGTGTTTACTGCAGTTAAAAGGACACTTTGGTTTTACTTTGTGTTAAATAAAAACTTTCAAAGGTATAATCATTCCTCTCTTGTTTTACTTAATGTCATTTAACTCTGCATGTCATCCCTGAAATTCTGACGCACAGAATCACAAGTCCAAGTGTGCACGGTGTCACAGAGTAAAAACAATAAAAACATGTATTATCTGCAGCATTGTTTATTAAAATGACAACACTATTACTGTAATGGATTACAGAAAATATACATATGGTAGGCACACTTAATGATACAGTATGTAGACGATTGCACTATGTAATACATTCAGCAAGTACTTTTATTTGTACATTAATACCTTAAGTATTTTTAAAAGCGAGTATTTATTTACTTTTACTTAAGTAAAAATATTAATATGGTACTTCTACTTTTACTAGAGTACATTTTTGTCTGTTAAGTACTTTTACGTAAGTACAGTGAATCAGTAAAGTCTTTGTCAAAAGAAACGTCAAGCTCCAGGTGCTCAGTTGGTGTTGCTGAAACCAAAACACAGGCTTGGTGATGTGGATTTTTAAGGCTTTGCCTGGGCTCTGTGTTTGCCTTAAGGTAAATAAGAATGTGTCCCACCTCTCTTAACATAACAGGACCAACCTTGTTACTGTGAAGATACTAATAAGCTTCAGAGCTTTTCAGATTGCTCATCGCTTCGCCATCTGAAGCAACTGTCAACAAAGTAGCTAAGTATGCTAGTAGCTAAATATGCTAGTGTACGTTATTTTCGGCCACTTCTTCAAGTCGTCCTCCCACCCCTCAATAGCTGTAGGTAGCGGTAAAACAATATCTCCACATTTGAGTTGTGATCGTTCGTGTTCCCACATATTTTATGACTTAAAACCTCCGACGAAAACCGGTTAGCGCGTTGCTAGCGTGTAAAAAAAAGTGCTGGTTCTGACTTCCGGCGGAAGTTGTACCCATAATTTGCGCAAGGAATCATGGGGGCTAGGAATAAGGTGGATACATCTCATTATCTCATGATGACCCCCGGCCAATCACTGCACTTTTTAATTGCATTACAGACATAAAGTCCTGGATGGCACAGAACTTTCTCCAGCTAAACCAGGACAAAACAGAAGTTTTAATCATTGGACCTGAGGTTCAAAAAGAAAATACAATTCAGAAATTACAATCTCTGTCTTTACAACCTTCTAAAAAAGTAAGAAGCCTGGGAGTTCTTTTTGACTCTGAGCTTACTTTTATTCCACATGTTAAACATGTAGTCAAAACAGGATTTTATCATCTGAAAAATATAGCCAGAGTCCGCACTCTTCTTTCTCTGACCAATACTGAGACTTTGATGCACGCTTTTATTTCTAGTCGTTTAGACTACTGTAATTCACTGCTTTCTGGTCTCCCTAAGAAAAATGTGTCCAGCCTTCAGCTGTTACAAAACTCTGCTGCTCGTGTGCTAACCAAGACCAGAAGGCAGGCTCATATTACACCTGTTTTAAAATCATTGCATTGGCTCCCTGTGCGCCTCAGGATTGATTTTAAGATTCTTTTAGTGGTTTTTAAATGTCTCAATGGTCTCGCACCATCTTATCTTGCAGAGCTGCTATTGCCCTATGAACCCCCGCGGACATTAAGGTCCTCTGGTACTGGACTACTAACAGTTCCAATAGTCAGAACTCACACTTACGGTGAGGCTTCTTTCCAGTACTATGGCCCCCGTCTGTGGAATAGTCTGCCGGAGAACCTGAGGGCTGCAGAGAATGTTGTTGTTTTTAAGAGCAGGCTCAAGACCCATCTTTTTAACTGCATTTCCTGAACTGGTTCATCTCTGTTCAATCGATACATTTTCCATACTACTGTAATTAATTGAAGTTATTTATTTATTTATTTATTTTGTGTGTGTCATTTGCTTTAATTTTGTGAGTTTATTGTTTTATAATTCTGTACAGCACTTTGAGCTGTTTTTAGTATGAAGGGTGCTTTATAAATAAAATTGATTGATTGATTGATTGATACATAAAAAAGTACAGGTAGTCCCCGACTTACGAGCGAGTTCCGTTACAACGAGTTGCTCGTAACATGGAAATCTCGTAATTCGGAACGGCCGCCACGTGTCTCGTAAGTCCGGAATTTCGCTCGTAAGTTGGAACGGTTTTGCTAGCGCGACTACAAACACTCGTTTTTCATCGAAAAACTGCTTTCGAGTGCATAAAAATGATCGGAAACGTGTGTCCACATGTTTAGCTAACGAACTGTGGTGAAAAAACACAAAAAAACTTGGTATTTTTTGCGTTTTTTCCAAAAATTTGCCAGCTCGTAAGTCCGGAACCTCGTAGGTCAGAGCGCTCGTAAGTCGGGGACTACCTGTATGTTACTAATGCTATTTATCTAAAGAAGTCAGCAGAGACAATGGTCTCTGGACACCTGTATGGAGAAGAAATGTCGATGGGTAAAACGCATGGTCTAAACTAAAGAAATGTATCCCGTGCCATGTTAACGACTAAAATTTTCATAAAATGCATTTTGTGGGATAATCCAGAATAAAAAAAAATAAAAAAAATAAAAATGTGTCAACCACCAAAAGCACATTCATACGTTTAGGCTTTAAAACATGGATGTTGTTTTAGTGTAGATAACAATTACGGTAAATTGAATTGTTTTTGTTGATATTTTCTTTTGAACAATTTTTTTTTATTTTACTTGAACTACTTCAGCTTATTTTAAACTATTTTAGCCATGCATCAATTAAACTTATTTAAGACATTAATATTACTTTTGGTGGTTGAAACTTTTGTACATTTTTAAGTATATAATGCATTTCCGTCCATCCATTATCTTTATCCACTTCTTCCTTTTCAGGGCACGAGGGCCATTGGTGCCCTATCCAGTGTCACTGTGTGAAAGGGGGACATCCTGGACAGGTCTCCAGTCCATCACAAGGACATAGAGACAAACGAGACAAACAACCATTCACTCTCTCTTTCACCTACAGGACAATTTAGCGTTACCAATCAGTCTAACATGCATGTTTTTGGTCTGTAAAACCGGAATACTTTGAGAAAACCCATGCATGCATGGACAAAACATGCTGACTCCACCCAGAAGGAGCTCCAGCCAAGATTTGAACTTGAGCGACCTCCTCGCTGACAGGCAGCAGCTCTACCAACTGTGCCACCATCCCACTACAGTAGATGTTTCCCATGGAATTGCATTTAGATCTCTTCAAAACTATCAGTAGATTTTAGCTACTGTTCTGCTGATATGAAATTTTAAGTGCTTTTTAGCAAGGCTTTTGGCTATTATTTTACTATTTTTACCTTTTAGCTGTCATTTTGCCATTTTTGGCTTCTAATTTAAATTTTTACAATTTTAGCTTTTAGCTACTGTTCTACTGGTGTTAACTTTTAACCAGTTTGATCGTTTTTGCTTTTTGCTACTGTTTTGTTACTATTAGCTTCCTTTTTGCTTTTTTGAATTTTTAAGTTTTTCTATTTTTAGCTTTTAGGTAATGTTTTATTGGTTTTAGCTACTACTCTAATTTCAGCTTTTAGCAACTTTCCCCACTAATTTTATAGTTTGAGTTTTTTTAAAAGGTTTTGTTGATTTTAATTTATGTTAGAACTGTTTTAACTTCAATAAATCTTAAATTCATACTTCAATGTGCAATTTGCTAAGTTTTACAAGATGGCAGATTTTTGTTCTACTTATGGCTGTAATAACAAGAAACTCACTTCCAAAACATTTTATTCTAACTTAAGGATGTTAAGCTACAACAAAAGTAAGTTTGGTTTATTTAGGAACATTTAATGATTCCATCAACACTTACAGAGGGCTCCTATATTTGCAGCTTTTGATTTAAAAAAGAGCAATATTTTATTAAAAATAATGCTTTTAATTTATTTTATATTTTTATTTTATTTTTATTTCATATATTTTTAAAATTTATTTCATGACTAGCATGCTTGTTGTTTGCAGCCTTGCATGTTGACAGACAGAGAAACAAACAAACAATTATAGGATCACCTGCCTTTCATGGAAGCAGGTGATCACACAACTGTGTGTGTATTTAAATTGTGCAAGAAGAGCTAGCCTTGAGTTTTATTTATGTTTTTAAACACAAGCATAATTTTAAATGAACTGAATTGACCATTTTTTAAAAAAATTCTCAATACATCATGAGTTCATTTTAGAGAACGTAGATTTTAATGTTGATTCTTAAAAAAAAGTTTGTAAACTTATTAGAGACTTTGCTTTCCAGTAATGCCTTCATAAAGAATCCAGGCAGATATTTTCATTTCCTCACAGTTATGCCCTTACAGAGTGCGACTGTTTATGGCGGTTTCGGGTCAGCTGCTTGTCTGTCATATGATCAAGAGAGAAGAAAAACATTAACATTGAACATGGGCTGGAGCAGATGAAAGCTCCTGGCCTGACTGTCAGTGCTCTGAGGTGATGAGAGACGTCATTACTTATTCATGAATCCTAAATGTAGAGCAGAGGAGATGGGCATGGGTGACCCGGAATATTATAGGGGGTGGGTTACATACGAGTGTGTGTGATGGGTGAGATATTGAATTACAGCAGTCTGATTGAATTGCCATCTGTGATGTTAACTTCAGCTACAGGACCATCTAAGATGAACGAAGAGTACACCATTTCTGTTCATGTTCAACCATATTTCATGTTTCCTAATAAACTCAAAGGTTCTGAGGAATTGAGAAGAAAGGGAGGATTAGAAGTGGAAGATATAGTTTTTGATACTTAGGATTTACTCAGTGATGACATCCTTAAATTATATGGAATGAACTACAGTAGTCCCTCGCTTTGTGGTTAGACTTTTGCGGACTCGCTCGTTTGCGATTTTTCACAGTACACTGTAAGATTGTACACAACAAAAATGTATATATTTTTTAAAGCACCACTATTTTGTAGTTTTCTCTCAATAAGCCTATGATTTATCTCCAGTCTAAATGACCACATTACCCAGAAGGCAAAGTTGCTTCCTGCTGGAGGGAAAGTTTTGATCCGGTGGGAAAAAGTTTTGTCTTTACAGTATTCATGGTGACTTCAGTGCTCAGTGGATGCAGAGAGCCGATCAGAACCAGACCAGAACCGGACCATGGCAGGGAAGATCTGTCGAACCCGAACCAAGCCAGACCGGAACCAAGCTGCTGTGTTCTGTAGAGCTGGTGAGTAAAAAGGCATTGCTACTCACTCAACTTAGCTGAGTAAATACACCTTATCATATTATTTTGATTAATAAATTATTGCTAAATAAGCTTTTGCTTTAGTTTAGCTGATTTAAACGTATAAGTTGACTGAATTGTTTCAACTCAGAAATCGATGTCATTCCTACTTCAGTTATTGCGCGGTGTGTGTGTGTGTGTGTGTGGGGGGGGGGGGGTGTCCGGAACATAACCCCCACAATAAACGGGCTACTGTAATGAAAATGTAATAACATATAGGCACATAATCAGCCACAAACTACAATTTTATTAGTTTCAAAAAGTAGAAAAAAGTCTAAGTCACATCAAAATTTTACTAGATTTTATAACCTGAATGAAATATGAAATAACTTTATAGGGCCACTATTGGATTCAGAACCATTTCATTTTAAGAATTTTGTTCTTTAATTTGTGTAAAATTTACATTTAAGTTTTTGATGGTGTAAAATTACTGATTTATATGATATTAATGTGGAACTCAAATAAGTGGTTAAACCAGACTACATAGAGGAGCAACGTGTGGTGAAGAGAAGCGTAAATGTCTCGGGGGGAGGGAGTCTCCCCTTAGAAAACTAGAGTCCAATATCCAAGGCAAGGGTAATACACTACAAATCAATCAACCAACAAATCAGAAGACACACATGAAAAAAATAAAATAAATCAGCTTAAATCAGAAATGAGAACTGAAGTCTGGATATTTTCCAGATTTGGCTGTTAAAGATGACATATAAGTGCAGCTGCCATTAAAGGAATTCCTGAGAAAAAAGTTCAACCTTGTAATATCACTAAGAAATAATGTGTAAATGTGATGGTTAAAATTCCAGCATATTACAGCTAAATCATATTTCTTAGTTACATCTTTCCACAATGCTTCTGTTAAACTCGCAAGGATAGTAAATAAACATACCGGTAGTTATAAAATGGGACAGCCTTTCTTGAAAACATGAAAATAATTATCAGAAAACTTGAAGAAGCAAACATTGGGTCAATAGTTGTGCCATCCTCAAAACTTTTATTGAAAATGTTGTTTGATATACCTGTTATAACATTTATGACAAGTTATGATTTCTTTGTTAATCTCAAGTTGTCAAGACAAATACATTTCTATGTCAAGTTGTCATGACAAAGACATTTTGAATAATGTCAACTTTGCATTAAGGGCATCATAATTTACCAAATGACACTTAATGACAACAGTCATGAACATTCATAAAGACTCATTCATGTTCATGACAGGTGTTATGTAATAATAATAATAATAATGAATTTAATTTATAACGCACTTTTCATTAATGAAAATCTCATGCTTATGACAGTGTCATGTCAGCCTTATGAACACCCCTTCAAATAAAGTGTTACTAAAATGTTAATGTCACACAGTCATTATTATTATTATTATTATTATTATTATTATTATTATTATTATTATTATTATTATTATTATTATTTTGCTAAAATTATAGTAATTTATTGTACAACCAAGAAAATGTGAGCAAGTTAAACCATTAACTTTATTGAAGTTTAGCAACGGATCTTGGTTAAGATTTTATTTGGGTCCATTTAGGAACCCTGCTGCACTGTATCTCCAAACTGATATTGTTCAAAGTATTATAACTACCAGTACTACAATGTCTATGTAAGTTAATTTTCTACATAGATCAAGCTTGAAAATATTTGCACTTTATTGTTGCTTGAAATTAAAGTTAAAATCATTGAGTAATTGAGTTGAAGATGACCAATATGTCCAAATCGCCCTACTCTTCCACTTGGGTGGTTCCACTTCACTCTAAAGTCGGTCCTCTACCAGAGGCCTGGGAGCTTGAGGGTTCTCTGCAGTATCTTAGCTCTGCCTAGGACTGTGATCTTCTGGAGAGAGATCTCCGAGGTTGTTCCTGGGATCTCTTGGAACCACACTTCCAGTTTGGGGTTCACAGCATCAAGCACTCCAACAAGCATTGAGATTACTGACACTTTTGACTCTCCACACCTTTTCCATTTCCTCTTTCAGTCTGGTATTTCTCCAGCTGCTCCTTCGTCCGTACNAGCAGTGTTAATTTTGTCGACTAATTATTTTCGTCGACTAAATGTTTTCATTGATTTGTCGACTAAAATTAGACTAAAACAAAAAAAATTCTGATGACTAAGTAATGACTAAAACTAAATGATGTTTTAGTCACATGACTAAGACTAAAACTAAATTAAAAATAGCTGTCAAAATTAACACTGGATTCAAGTACTGCTTGTAGTTTTACTGTTAAAAGCAAGGTTAGACAAATAATGTTTGAAAAAAGTTTTATTTGTTGTATGTATTGCATATTAATATTAATATTATGGTTAAAACATTGTTTTGTTTTAGTAACTACAGAGAATTGATGAAAAGTTTTTACTATGTATAACTTAGTCGACTTAATTGACTGTAGATTTAGTCGACTAAATGTTTTCATTGATTTGTCAACTAAAATTAGACTAAAACAAAAAAAAAATTCTGATGACTAAGTAATGACTAAAACTAAATGATGTTTTAGTCACATGACTAAGACTAAAACTAAATTAAAAATAGCTGTCAAAATTAACACTGCCCTGCACTGTATCTCCAAACTGAGATTGTTCAAAGTATTATAACTACCAGTACTACAATGTCTATGTAAGTTAATTTTCTACATAGATCAAGCTTGAAAATATTTGCACTTTATTGTTGCTTGAAATTAAAGTTAAAATCATTGAGTAATTGAGTTGAAGATGACCAATATGTCCAAATCGCCCTACTCTTCCACTTGGGTGGTTCCACTTCACTCTAAAGTCGGTCCTCTACCAGAGGCCTGGGAGCTTGAGGGTTCTCTGCAGTATCTTAGCTCTGCCTAGGACTGTGATCTTCTGGAGAGAGATCTCCGAGGTTGTTCCTGGGATCTCTTGGAACCACACTTCCAGTTTGGGGTTCACAGCATCAAGCACTCCAACAAGCATTGAGATTACTGACACTTTTGACTCTCCACACCTTTTCCATTTCCTCTTTCAGTCTGGTATTTCTCCAGCTGCTCCTTCGTCCGTACATTACAGTCCCTCGGGATTCCTACATCTATCAGCTTGACGGCCACCACAAATAACCATTAACCATCACCTGTTCATTGGTCTGGATCTGGAAGTCCCACATCTTAACCCTTCCATTCTCCACCACCCTTGGTGGAGTCTCCCACTTTAACTCTGAGACCTCCAGTACTACATATGCTTCACAGTGGGGAATGAATGTGTATGGTGATGTGTATTATTTGGTTTCCACCAAACACAACATTTTGTTCAAAAACCAAATAGCTCCAGTTTGATTTTTTTTCAGCACTTTCTTCCACACACTGATTGAAATCATTGCTCAGTGGTTTCAGTTAAATAGACTATCACTTAATGTTAAAAAAATCTAATTTCATCTTTTTTAAGAATAATAATAAAAATTACAATCCAGAAAAAACTAACATTTATATTAATAACAATTTACTTTCTAAGGTTTCATCAACAAAGTTTTTAGGTGTCTATATTGATGATAAACTTTATTTTAAGAATCACTGGGAATCGGTGTATAAGAAGATTTCAAAATCTTTAGGTATTATAAAAAAGGTTAAACCATATTTAAAAACAAGTACTTTATTGACTTTGTACAATAGTTAAAATCATCCCCATATACTGTAATTTAATTTGGGCTAGTACCTATCCTTTTTACTTGCAGTCAATTCATAAACTTCAAAAATGTTTTGTAAGAATTGTCACTAACTCTCCGTATTTAGCTCCACACCTCTCTTTAAAAAAAATGAATTCTTACAATTTATGATGTGAATAAGTATCAAACAGGAATCCTGATGTATAAAGTTATATGTATTCCATTTTCTTTACCTAATTCTTATTATCATTCATTCTCTACAAGAAGGTGGTATATCCCCTTCTGTAGACCCATTGTTGCTAAATTTTCATTCATGCATGACGTTGTTGTGCTGTGGAACGGTTAAAACAATTACAAAGAAAAATGAATCATGTACAACATTATCTGTATTTAAAATAAAGTTTAAACAAACTTTACAGATTTTCTAACACATTAGTTTTTTTTAAATAAAACTATCATTTTAATATTTTTTTGACAATTTAAATTTATTTAATATAAACTAATATATTTTGCTTTGGTATGTAATTGTGTGTGTTTAAAGTAAGATGTAAGCTTATGTATAAAGCTTTCATGATTTTTTTTCTTTATTTTTTAGAAGGGGGGGGGTTATGACCTCTCGTGCACATTTTTATATTTTTTATTTTACTTTTCTTTTATGTGTGTTGTTTCTTTTTGTGCAAACAATATAAACAACAACATAACAAATAAATAAATACATCTCTAGTCAAGCTTTAATGAATTTTCTTCAGCAGTGGCTTTCTCTTTCCACTCTCACATAAATAATAAACCTTCTGCTTTGCTGGCTAGAGTCAATCGGATTTTTCATGTTGTGAAGTAGTAAATCCACTTAAAAACTGGTCAAGAACCTGGGAAACATTTGTATTAAATTCCTTCCATTTCCCCTGCTGAAGTTTGCACCTTGTCAGCATGGTGGCACAGTTGGTAGAACTGCCACCTGTCAGCGAGCAAGCAACCCTGGTTAAAATCCCAGCAGGGGACCTTTCTGGGTGGAGCTTGCATGTTCTCTCTGTGTATGCATGGATTTTTCCTGGGTACTCTGGTTTCCTCCCACAGACCAAAAACATGCATTTTAGGCTGATTGGTAACCCTAAATTGCGCCTAGGTGTGAGTGACAGAGTGAATAGCTGTTTGTCTCACTTGTCTCTATGCGTCCCTGTGATGGACTTGCAACCTGTCCAGGGTGCCCCCTGCCTCTTGCACAGTGATCAGGTCAAGATAATGGATGGGTGGATGGAAGTTTGTACCTCCTTCAAAGTGGTCACAGGTGTCTTTGTTGTCTTTTTCACTACTCTCAATATTGTGCTCAGGTGTGAGGATAGCCTGTGCTTGGTAGATTTACTTGTCCCAAAATCCTTTAATTTCTTGATAATGGATTTAACAGAACTCCTGTGTATGTTTAGTGTCTTGGAAACCCTTTCATATCCATTTTCTGCCTTTTTCCTTCTCAGTAATCATTTCTCTGAGTTTCTTTGAATTTTTTTTGTCTTTATGGTGTAATGATACTGATTATCCAGTGAATATACCTCCCAGACCCAGGTGTTCTTATACTGCTGTCAACTGAGACACATCCACTGCCCTCAGATGGTTCCTATTTCACTATTTGTGTCACTAGCATTAAGTGGCTGGACCTTAGTTGAATGAGGACAGCCGGAGCTCCATCAAACCTGACAGAAGAGCTGCTTCCTTCGATCAGCTGCTCTCTGGGAGTCCGGTGGATGGGAGGTGAACTCGGGTGCTAGGCTCGTCTCGTGATCTCCAAACTGCACTGTATCTTTGGGCTCGAGGAAGACAGGGAAGAAGAACGCGTGTGGCGGGCGAGTGGAGATGGTGGTGTCATGAGGAAGAAGACGAAGGAGAAAGATTTTGGTGGCGTTTGTGTGAAGCCTTGTGCTTCAGGTTCGCACGGGAGTGGCAACGTGATGGGTCTGAGCCGGAGTCGGTCGCCTCCGGGACGAGGTTCTGATTCTCGGGTAGGAGCCGAGACAAATCGGCGACTTGGACAGACGGAGGAGATGTGTCGACAATCTGGTGGGGAGGTTGGCAGCTACAGGGCTGTGACTGGACAGGAGGTGGCAGATAGTTCTGATGACTCGGGTAGTGATTTTGGTGGAATGGATGAGGCTTGTGGTGGGAATGTTTGGGATTGGAGTGTGACTGCTAGCAGGCAGAAGAGGAAGAAGCACGAGTTAGCTGCAGGTGATTTGGGTTCGGACGCTGATGGTCGGATTGGGGCAAAGAAACAGAAGGATGACCATAAAGTAGTTTTCAAACTGGTTCAAGAGGGAGAGTCTTTTGCTGCATGGAATCCAGTGAAACTGTCCACGGCGTTGTGTAAACTGATTGGTGAGGTTCGTAATGCCAAAGTTTTGCGTAGTGGGGCGTTGTTTGTTCACTGCAGAGACAGCGTTCAGCTGGATAAGGCTATTAAGCTGGTCAAAATAGATGGGAGGAAAGTTGTGTGCAGTCTGGTTGCTGATAAGAACGTGTTCAGGGGTGTCATACGTGACGTCCCTTTACAGGTCCCTGTGGTGGAAATTGAGGAGAATGTCCATGGTGCTAAAGTGACTGAAGTTCGGCGTTTGAAGACAACTAGGAATGGAGAGAGATGTGACAGCCTGTCAGTCTTACATTTGACGTGGACACCTTGCCCAGTAGAGTCTTCATAGGGTACATGTCTTATGAAGTTAAGCTGTACGTTCCTCCTCCATTGCGTTGTTTTAAGTGTCAACGTTTTGGTCATGTTGCGGCAATTTGTAGAGGGAAGCAGCGGTGTGGTAGATGTGGTGGTGAACATGAGTATGGGAAGTGTGGGACTGACGCCCCGGTTAAATGTTGTAACTGTGGAGGTGACCACACGGCTGCTTATCGTGGCTGTGCGGTTAGCAAAAGGGCTGAGGAGATCCGTGAGGTGAAACTTGTTCAGGGAATTACCTACGCTGAAGCTGCTAAAAGAATCCCGATTATACCGGTGAGACCTGTACCGCTTGTGACCCCAGTCGTAGTCCCGCAGCCTTGTGCTGGATGCACTTCGCTTCCGACTGATTCAATGATTGTAAACAAAAATAATTTTGTCTTATTCATGGTGGAGGTGATTAATTGTTCGGCTCAGACGGTTAGGAGGACTGAAAAGATCAAAATTATAGTGAAGGCTGCTGAAAGATATCTGGACGTTACTGATCTTGGTTGGGAAGCTGTGGAGGGCATGATGGGTGGAGGTGTGGCTCCTTCTCAGTCAGAAGGTGGTACTTAGTGGTCGTGATCTTGTTTTGCTGTTTCTGTTTCACTGTTTTGGGTCCATTTTCTTGTTTTATTGTATGTTACTGACCTGATGGTGTTGCTTTCGTTCTTTGCACGGGATTAGTATTTTTTTTCCTTTTCATCTCCTGTCCACAATCCAGCTCTGTAGGTGGCGGTAATGCACTTTACGTTAGTCTGCCAACCGCCAATAAACACCACTAAGAAGAAGAAGAAGAAGAATGAGGACAGCCGGTTTAAACAAATTTCACAACGCATTTTTCATTAAATTGGCAATACTTTGTGTTGTAATGAATACAATTGTATATAAATAAATACATGTATATTAATGTTGCTGTTTACTTTTTTCACTGTGAGCTATTTTATAAATACAGCTAGACATAGGTAAAGAAAAAAGAAAAGAAAGGCCAGTGTAATTTTAGTCTTGTATCTAGACAAATTTTAGCAGGCTGTACCATGTCTGATTTACAAACTCTACACTGTTTTCTATCTTCCTGAGCAAACAGGCCAAAGGTGACTATCCAGGAAATGAACTCCATACCACATTACTATTTTTTTTTTGATAGAGGTGAATGTAAAATATGCACAACTAGACTTTGCGGGACAACCCAACCAGGCTATTATCGACTATTCATTTTCCCCGTCTTGTCATTGATGCATGTGGGCAAAGGGATAAGTAATGCATATGTATCCAACAACATATACTCCTTTTTAAATATACATTGGCCAAGAAGGAAAAAAAAATGTCCCGGTGATTTTTCCACCTTCCTTATCTGCATTTGCAGGTTGCCCAGATCCATCAATGTTTATGAAGCCAAGGCTCGTGCAACTCTACCACATTTATCCACCTGGAACACACACAAGCATGTAGACCTGCACACCAAATCATACAAACACAAGCACGTGCGCTTAGACTGTTTTTTACATTATGCCATAAATATCTCTGGTGAAGCCCATGTTTTCTTCTTTAATTTATTTCTTCATATCAAGACAAGACAAAAATCTTGAATTATTTTCTTAGAGAAAATTCCCAAATATATTTTACTGTAGATAAGAAGAAGATATTGCAGTGGGAGGCTGGGCATCACTGGAAGATAACTAGGTTTTATTAATGACCTGACAAAGGAACAGGCTCAAGTAATTAAGCTCTTTCCTTCCTGTTCTCCGCACCATGCGTTCACTCAGTAGATGGGCAAGCAAATTTTGGTGATAGTTTGATAACTAAAAGGATAGTAGGACACCCACCCCCCCCCCTTTGCCCCTATACACACCAGAATGAATGACCTGAATGAATGAGCGCAGAAAAAAAGAGGGATGCCATTGATCTTATCAAGTTGTTTCGATTTGTTGCAGAGAGAGGAAAGCGCCTATCTGTTACCTTCACCTGTGAATGGTTAATTGTTCAGCTCATGCATATGGTGAGTCATTAATAACATTTGACTAATGGCTTACTTGTTTTCATCCCCTCTTCCTCATTTGACACACACACACACACACACACACATATATATATATATATATATA
>JBBPBX010021173.1:10503-27295 GCA_038048925.1 Garcialebias charrua | reverse complement strand
TATATATATATATGTGTGTGTGTGTGTGTGTGTGTGTGTGTGTGTGTGTGTATACACACACACACTGTATATACACTGTATATATAAGTAAACAAGCAAACATTTCAATTGTTTTAATTGCAATTCATGAAGTAAAATAAACAGTAAGCAGAACTGATGAAAAAAAAGGAAACAATGGAACTTTTTGGACCCAACTTGTGTTACACTTTGTTTTTAAAAGGGGGTAATTTTCCTAAAACTCTCTCAAATTAGGCTTGTTGATTTTTTTTTTCCATCTAATTTTAATCTTTTGATCTTCAACATTTAACAATAAGACACCAACTGAGGTTTTAAGATCCAATGATACTTTTGGATGTTTGCAGTACATTTAATTGGTTTTGGTGACAATAAAATGCTTTTATAAAATAAAACAAAAATCTTAGTACTTTAATTTTATTTTACTGGATTTTTACCTCATCTTTCAGATCTATGAGGATGACCATTTTTGATCAAACAACTTTAAACTAACCTGATGTGGTACACTGTGATGCATTATACTCCTTGCTGCTGACTGTATTTTCAGCCAAGCTTAGAAAATGATACATGATAAAATCAACGGACACCGAATCTGTCATATAATTATCTTCAGAGGACACGCTCCTGGGAAGGAGCCCGTTCACTTTTAAAATGCCATTTGTCTTTTGATCCATTAGTAGGAGCATCTGCAATATCTGTCTTAGGATGAAGAGGAGGAGTCAAAGATACATGAAGGCAACCAACTGCTATGCTTTACACCTCTTTAAACTTGATGCTGTCCATCTGCAGGAACAAGGTGCAGGGGATGTTTAAAACGTGGCACTGATTATCCATCTATGCTTTCATCCTAACATGATTTCTAAAGAAGTAAAATTTTACAATTGCTTGATGGTGAGTGTGTGTTTAAATGTTTGTCAGAAACGCAACAATCTGGCAGGTAGACACGGAGCAAAGGCGGCTCAGTGACAGATCAAATGTCCACTTAGAGCTGATAAGATTATCTTCCAATCAACCAGGATAAATGCAATGGACATGAACTCTCCTTTTCTGGTTCTTTCCATCTCCAGAGGTGGGTAGAGTATTCAAAATTTTTACTCAAGTAAAAGTATTGTTACTTGAACCAAATAGTACTTAAGTAAAAGTAGTGAGTAGGCATCCAAAAATTTACTTGAGTAAAAGTAATAAAGTACTTTGATTATAACCTACTCAAGTAGTGAGTAACTGCGGAGTACCATCTCGTGTCATTAAATTATAACATGCAAATGGATTTACAAGGAAACATAACTTTTAATGAGACTGAACATACATTGTTATAAATAAAAACACAAAGGCAATACCAGCCAAAAGGATTTAGAAATAAACCACTTATCTTTTACATTGTTGTAAATAAAAAAACAAACACAAAGGCAACTGTAGCCCAAATAATTCTGCTAAATAATAATAAACTTGACTTTCTGCAAAACTTTGTTTCTACCAGTAAATGTTGGAACTCATTTTCTTACATTTTGACATCCTATAAACAGCACTAACTGTTTACCAGAATCTCCGACGTCACTCAACATGGCCCGCGCGGAGTTTGTTGTGGTCACGTGACTGGTTGGCTTCACTTGATTGGTTACATGTCAGGTGACAATAAGTTACGCAATAATTTTGCTGCGAATGTTTTTACATACTTGAAACAAAAGTAACTGTAGCGATCGGCAGAAAGCCCATAGTAACTGAGTAAAAGTTGCGGTTTTCTCCCCTAAAATTTACTCAAGTAAAAGTATAAGTCTTTCACATTTAAACTACTCTCACAAGTACAATTTTCTCAAAAAGCTACTTAAGTAAATGTAACTGAGTAAATGTAACTCGTTCCTACCCACCTCTGCATTTAGCACCTTTTTTTTAACCATACAATTTCTGTGTGTGTGGGGGGGGCAAGGTGATGAAGTTGGTAGAGCTGCCACATTTCAGCGAGCAAGTTACTCTGGTTCAAATTCCAGTCCAGGAGTCTTTCTGGGTTCGAAATCAAAAAAAGGTGTTCAATACAGAAACAACTGGACTTTATTCACAACAGAAGACATTTCGCTCTTCATCCAAAGAGCTTTCTCAATTCAAAGAGCAGAGTGTGAGGGTAAGGTTTTAAAGGCTGGGATAAGGAACACACATACTTTATGTAAATTGACAAATCACACCTCACACCTTAACAGTAGGGGTTTCTTAAGATCTTTATTAGTATAATTCACAGATGAGGCTCCTCTGTTCCCATCAGGTGTGAAATGTCTGGGAATCAGTCCTAAAGCTGCATTATACGTTTTTGAAAGTTGGAATCTGAGGCCCTGTACACACGTAGCCTGGTGTTTGAAAAACGAATATTTGCGCAAAAAAATATCTCTGTCCATACATGTTCAAATATTTAAAATGTTTGTCTACATGTCCCATTTTATTTCACCAGAGTGCGTTGTAATGAATATGCTGAACCCATAGGTGGAAGTGTAGTGCAGTCACAACCCCTTCAACTCAGCCGCGACTTCCTGTTATTTATTTATTTATTTTCTTTAGTTTGTGTGGACAGACCGCAAGGCTGGACTACTATTAAATACCGTGTTGGAGTACAAAATTAATAAAACGCAGGAAGATGTCGACTGGGAATCATGTCAGAGCAGGTATGTTGACATTTTAGCACTTTTTTTAGCATTATGTGACTGTCAGCGCCGCAACAGCTGGAGGAGGTGGAGCAGAAACCTCCGGTTCTGAAGTCCACATGCAGACTCGAACGCGAAGAGTTCTCAAATCTCCACTTTGGTCGGAGTTTTGTTATTATTCGTTTATAGTTGCATCAACTGGAGTTCACGTGTGGATGAAAGGCCAAACCGCATGATAAACTGTTCGGTTTTACTGATAAACGGCTACGTGTGTACAGGGCCTGAGACCTCCTCCTCTGTCAAGAGAAGGCTTCTCCCTCTTAATATAAACTGCTTCCTTCACACCCCTCTCAAACCATCTGTATTCTCTGTCCAAAATGTGCACATTCTGGTCCTCAAATGAGTGTCCCTTGTCCGTGAGGTGGAGGTGAACAGCTGAGTTTTGTCCAGAGGAGGTGGCTCTCCTATGTTGGGACATTTGTCTGTGAATAGGCTGTTTAGTTTCCCCAATGTATAGGTCTGGACAGTCCTCGCTGCACTGGACCGCATAAACTACACCACTCTGTTTGTGTGTGGGTGTTTTGTCCTTAGGATGCACCAGCCTCTGTCTGAGAGTCCTGCTGGGTTTGAAATGTACTGGGATGTTGTGTTTGTTGAAAATCCTTCTGAAATTCTCTGATAGTCCAGCCACACAAGGGATGACAATGTTTTTTTGTCTGTTCTTCTTTTTCTGTTTATTAGTGTGTTTTGTAGATTGCCTCGCTGACTTGACAAAGGTCCAGTTAGGATATCCACATATTTGGAGATTTTTGTATGTGTTTCTGTTCCTTTTCCTTCCCTTCTGTCTTCGTGGTAATGTGTTCGGCCCGGTGCTGTAAAGTTCTGATGACAGAAAGTTTGTGTTCCAGTGGATGGTGAGAGTCAAACAGAAGAAACTGGTCCGTGTGGGTTGGTTTTCTGTAAACTTCAATGTTGAGACTGTCCTCTCTCTCCATCTGAACCAAACAGTCCAAAAAAGGCAGCTTGTTATCGTTTGCATCCTCTCATGTGAACTTGATGTTGTTGTGGTGTTGTTGTGGACTGAGTTAATGTGTCTGGTGAACGCTTCCACTTCCTTGGCTTGGATTTTGACCCAGGTATCGTCCACATATCGGAACCAATGGCTTGGCGCTGTTCCCTCATAGGAGTTTAGGGCTCTCTGTTCCACTTCCTCCATGTAGAGGTTGGCAACAATGGGTGACACTGGAGATCCCATGGCACAGCCGTGCTTCTGTCTGTAAAAACTGTCATTGAACTTGAAATAAGTGGTGGAGAGGCAGAGATCTAGCAGGGTGCAGAAGTGGTCTGGAGTGAAGTTGGTCTTTTTGCCCAAATCTTTGTCTTGTAGAAGTCATTTTTTGACGGTTTCTGGGTTCGCCGTGCATGCATGGGTTTTCTCCGAGTACTCCCTTTTCTTCCCACAGACCAAAAACAGGCACGTTAGGCTGATTGTTAACTCTAAATTGTCCCTAGGTGTGAGTGAGAGAGTGAATAGTTGTTTGTCTCATTTGTCTCTATGGGTCCCTGTGATGGACTTGCAACCTATCCAGAGTGTCCCTTGCCTCTCGCACAGTGTTGGCTGGACATGGGCACCAGTGGAAAGGAAGAAGTGGGTGAAGATAGTGGATGGATGGATAGATAGATCATGTTTGACAGAAGTGGTAAAGCTGAACACACACACACACACACACACACACACACACCCGTTGACTTAAATTCAAGTAATCATTCAGCGGAAATAGGTCAGAACATGATAACCTTTGTTCAAGCACCACTTGTGAATGCTTTGAGTAACAGGACTAGTACATTAAATAAAAAATAGATAAAAAATAGATACTGTTATTGTAAAGTACAACAACTGCACAAAAGATTAAAGGTGCGATGTGTAACTTTCTGTGGAGTGCAGAACTTAGAAAATTTTCAACAGGCAAAGCATTCTGATCCCTCCCCCTCAGAGCCATATATGGCTCTGCCCCCCTTGCTCTGCTGAAATTCAAATTCAAGCTCTGTTTTTATTGGCTGATTCAAATTCAAGCTCTGTTTTTATTGGCTGGTTACAAACTCTGTTTTTATTGGCTGGTTAACGGCGGGTCACTCTGTGTTTTTATAAATGCTGATAGAGAAGCAAGGGGACTATAGTTTTTTTCAGAGATTACTTTGTCTAACATCAGTCTGTCAGTAGATAGTGACAGAGTGAAGAAATGTGTTAAAAATACATTATTAGAAAAGTTACAGACTGCCCTACAAAGTTACATAGAGCAGATTTAATGAAAATAATCTGCCAAAGTTGAACAAAAATCTTTGGAAGACATTCATCTGAGAGCAGAACAAGAATAATCACTATTTTGGAGGCACAGGGTGCTCAGAGTAAATAATAATATTGTTCAAACTTGTTTTTTTCTCCCTCATTACAAAGTGTACGGTGAAAGTGAAACGATAAAATGAACAATTAAAATATTAAAATATTTGTGAAATAATTCCTATAAATTGCCTAACTCTATTGCACATGGTCATTTTACTGTTATGAAATGTCTAAATAGATTGGTGAAGTGACTTAAAGGGATGCCATTGGTGTACATGAAATTCTGTCTTTTTGTTAGTATGTAATGATTCAACAATGAATAGAATAAATTGTTTCAATGTTAAAGAGGTAGACCCGATGAATCCACGATTAGTTCCATTTTCCATCTGAGGTTTGTAACAAGATGGACCTGATGTTCCTCTGCCTGCTAACAGACCGACATATGACGTTAGATGTAGTACATGAGTTTAACTGGAGTGTTTTCAAAGCAGACAAGATGTTCTACAGCTTTTATAATGACATATTTGCAGGGAAAGCTTCACAGCTAGAGTTCCTGAATGTGATGGATCAGCTATAAAGTGACATGATGTCCAACAAGAGTGTAGTACAACCTCAAATAAACCATGAGTCTGAAAGTGTACATGCTCTACTCATTTGCTCTCCTAACCCTTTTAGACCTTTCCATAGAAGGAAGAAAGTTTGTTCAAGAGAACGGAAAGCTTTTCTATGTCTGCATGCTTCCTCATCATCAGGTTTTACTATTTTATATTTGCATCTCAGTGTGTTTATTATTTAGTGTTTGACTGTTTAATACAGATTAACACATAAGGACTTGAAAATCAAAACTAATAACATTTGGATTTTCATATTAGACATTAAATTATTTCCGTAAGTCTTCTGGATGTATTTGTGACTGATATTACATCAGCTTCTATTTTATATCAAATTATCGTTGGATACAAAAGGCTGGTTCATTTTCTAAACCCATGTTTGCTAATGCTATCCTACAAGGTATTTACTGTCAGCTCAACGTGGATATTCTCCAAACTGCAACATGAAGACATTATGTGACATGATTTCTGATTTGCTGATGAACCCAAGATGCAGACTGAATTCAAGTCTAGAACGTAGCAAGATTAATAATTTATTAACAAAAAATTAAAAACTGTCAAGGCTTCAAGTCAAAGTCAAAAGTCAAAGTCAACTTTATTGTCAGAACTGCAATATAAGAGATAAGAGATAAGAGATAAGAGATTTTTTATTAACATTGCACCAGTAAACCAATACAACGTGATCATGTAAACACAGTCATCCAAGGTCAGAGAATGTTAAGCTGCAGCAATTCAAAACACGCATGTTCAAAACACGCATGTTCGTCAGCGCGGCCATCTCTCATCCATCATGGATGAAGAGCAAAACAGATATGGAAAAAGGAAAAGCACAGTAGGTATCATTTGTGATATTCAAAAAAAGAATTTATCAAAGATTGCCTGAGGACACTCCATGATAAAGTCTCAAAAACTCTATCAGCGAAAGCACAGTCACACGAGACATTGTTGCAGTTTTGACGACAGGCAAGGAGATATATAGTCTGTGAGTAACTTCAAAGAACACAGTTCAGCAGTTGTTCAGCTGGGCGTTATCCGAGCCACACACAGAGATCTCTGGGGGGGGAGGTCAGCAAGGGCACTTCAGCTCTACGCTCCAGGAGAAAGTTTCCAAACAGGCCTCTTTTCAAGGACGTGTGCAGAAACCAGATTAGATAGTCTTTTTGTTTATTCCAATTCAGACCACAGTGTTCTTTTTCACTGCAGCCTTCCAAGTCCAGACGCTGTTTCAGGGCCAAAATTCCAAATCATATGAGGTTCCGGTCTATGAACCCCCATCCGTGCCCAGTTGGGACCCAGGCGGCTGTAAACGAGTTCCAAAACGCCCAGCAAGTCCCCGGTAGTCCACCGACGCACCCAACGTGCGATTGAGCTCATACAACAGCTGGGATGAGTTGCTCACGGCCCGGATCAGAGAATCATGCTGATCAGGGAGTTTCGCCAGCGCGCTGATAGCCGCCGAAGCCCTTCTCAGCTTCAGGTAGCAGACAGTCCCTCCGATGCCAAAAAAAAGAGCAGCTGCTACTAAAAGTCCAATAATCCACAAATCTTCCACGTCTTCGACACTCAAGACGGTTAAACACATAGGCTGCCACTGTCCCCACGAATCCATCATGTATCCAGCCGCGTGTGTGTCAGAGGGGCAGACCGCTTCTCCTGGCACGGTCCGCTTCGTGGAAAAAATCTTATCTATTGAAGAAACAGCCCAATTTACTAATTCCATCGCAAATTGGTTCGAGTGAGCGCTGAAGTGTCAGACGAGACAAAAAGCAAGCAGGGAGGAGGAAAAAAAACTTAGGGAAGGAAGGAGCAGAAAGATATGCGACTTGCCTTGTCGAGAGCGGAAGAAGAATATAGGCCATACACAGGATTGAAATAGCGTTTCTCTCAGTCCCTCGGTGCAACACTAACCATTTAAACACTAAAACACTAAACATTTAATAAACATAAGCATAAAATAGTAAAAGTGTAACACTGTCCTGAGTTTTTGCATAGTAGTATAAAAGTATGAAAATTTACACCAACACTAAAACACTAAACATTTAATGAACATAAGCATAAAATGAAATAATAAAAGTGTAATACTGTCCTGAGTTTTTGCATAGTAGTATAAAAAGTATAAAAAGTATATCTATAAAATAAACTGAAGGTTTTAGCATTGACATTTGCAAAGAGTGGCAAAGCAGCATATGAGTTAATGTACACAGTACAGCAAACCCTCGACCTACGTCACCCGCGACCTACGGCAACTCAGACTTACGATTTTATCATATTTAATAAAAATATGATTAAAAAAATATATATATATTATTATTATTATTTTTTTTTTTAATGTTATTAATTTCATGTGTATAGCACTTTGTTGCAGCTGTGGTTGTTTTAAATGGCTTTATAAATAAAGTATAATTATTAATATTTCGTTTTTAATTACAATTTGATCGTATTTACGCAACTTCCGGTCGTTTCCGGTCGCCATTTTACTACAGTACTGCGGTCAATGGAGCTCTAGACGCTCCTGTCAGCTGGCTTTAGAGGACCGTGTGTCCGTTCAGGGTTGCCTCATACGGATAAATTTGCTGGAAACACTCGGTCAACTCTGTGGACGTCTCAGGCCCGGAGGAGCAGCCGCCGATCGCCCCCGTGATCGCTCTAACAACGCCGCCCGACATGCTAACGACAGCAGCTAACAGAGCAGCTAACACAGGCGAAGACACCGAGCCGACATGCCGCGGAGGGGCCATCTGCGGCCGGGAGCTCGCCGCAAATGTCCGCCTGGCAGTCGGGGGACACCGAGCTAACGCGGAGATACAAAGCCGACAGCCTTTTTGAATGAACTGACATGCTAACCATTGCTGCTAATGGCGGGGCCTAACCGTAGCTAACGCCGAGCAGTTGTTTTGGATGGAGAAACATCGCGGAGAAACGGCTTTCAGTAAGTTTTTTTTTTTCTGGCTCCAAATGTATGAAGTTAAGAAGCTAACAGTCATTCTTTTAAACAGTTTTGACCACGTGTGTGCGTGTGGAGCGTAAGGAAGCTGGGGGAGCTCGGACGGGTGCGAGCTGATGCTAAAAGACGAAGGCAGGCTTTGACCAGCTCAAAGTAAGACATTATATTTTTTATTTATTGTACAGTACAGTACTGTATTCATTTACTGTACAGTTCTGTGCATGTTCATGGCCTAGTATGTCTGCTTGTTCAGTCTCATGCCATTAAATATGTGTGCGGCGCTCCGTTAGTGGTATAGCCGCGACCTATGTCAGAAACGCGGACCTACGACAGGCAGGTGTTTTTGGTCCGCGAGGTACGACAAAATCGACCTAAGTCACACACGTAGGTCCCAATCCCTGACGTAACTCGAGGGCTTCCTGTATATGTATGAGGTAGTTGATGTTGGTATAGAGGCAAAGTGGCATATGCAGTAAGGCACATAAGGCACATTGGGCATCCTTAAATAAGGCTAGTCAGAGAATACTGTATATGTATCAGCAGTAGTGTAGATATAAAAGTAGTGTAAATGTAAACAGTAGTAATAAATGTAAACAGTAGTAATAAATGTAAACAGTATTAATAAATGTAAACAGTGAATGTAAACAGTAGTATGACTATAGGCAGTAATGTAATACAAACATTAGTGCAAATATGAGAAGTAGTGCAAACTGAATGAGCACATGACCGAGAGTTTAGTGAATAACCCGTTTGATGACACAGAGTCCAGTGTTAAAATCTTTGTGTTGTGTGGTAATGTGTGAGAAAGTTTTTTGTGTTAAGGCAGTTCAAATGGGAGGGGAGGCAGAGCAGGCAGAGTGTTTAGCATCCTGACTGCCTGATGAACAGAGCTGTCTCTCAGTCTGCTGGTTCAAGCCTGGAGACTCCTCAGTCTCCTCCCTGATGGCAGCAGTCTGAAGCAGCTGTGTAGTGGGTGTGTGGGACCACCTGCCTGCCATTCAAACGATGGTACTTACACAATCTCTCAATGGAAAATACAGGAAATAACTCAAGTCTAGCTGGGAGAACAGCATTACTGATGAATCCAGAAAGGCAGAACACATGAAGGGACACTATTGAGGGAGAATGACAAACACCTGAGGAGAGACAAGGATCAGGTGAGAGTGGGTGGGGCAGGAGCAGGGAAATAACCGGGGCAAGCTGTCAAACATCCATTTACCATGCATGTTTGGCTAACTTCAGGCCTATGCCTCCTTAGCAAAAGCGATCTGTAATTTCAGTGGGATTTGTCTGATTAATAAAATAAATGTATACAAAAATGAATATTATGAATTAATTAAAAAAATGAAAGTCATGGAAATTGTGAACAGGTTAATCAAAGAGATGGGCTACAATGTTTCATTCCTCAAATCAAGCCACTCCTGAACCAGAGACAACAGCAGAAGCATCTTACTATCTGACTGTGTGTTTGTTTTATTATGTGTATTGCACATCACTTTGGTCCTGTGGCTGTATAAAGTGCTCTATATAAAGCTGTTATGGTATGTATGTTATGTTCCCTTTCAGTTGGTCTCTCGGTGCAACATACTTGCTATGGGAATTGCGCCCCCGCGCGATTACCTGAAGGAATATACTCACGCCTTTACGGCTAGGGGCGTCACCGCCGCGCCAGAGGCCCTGCCCTCTGGGTACTTAAGCGGCTTGCGCCTCTCCATCTTTCTCTTTTTTGCCCTTCACCTCGCTTAAACCTGAACTACCTCTTCGCGGGACTTCTCTGTTGCTTCATCGCTCAACCAGAGGTGAGCTTGCTCCCTACACAGAGCGCACAGAGAATGATTCCTGCGTACTGCTGGACTAGCGAAAGCTAGTCTGGCACTTTTCTCTTAACCCCAAAGTATTTTCTTCTCATCTCTCTACAGGTTGCTTCGCTCGACGGCACTAACTACGCCACAAGAAAGAAAAAAAAGCTACCTCGCTAACTCTTAGCGAGCTAGCCAGCGAGAGCGACGCGACGGAGGAAACTTTTCAAGGAAAAAGAAAGAAGATTCTGGAAGGACTCGCTCGCCTCATCTCAAACATGCCTCCGGAGAAAGGAAAGCGAAAGGCGAGACTTCCAAGGAAAACCAACGGGACGACGAGCCAAACCTTGCACGCCTGTCCCAGCGGATGTGGCTTTTCCCTTGAAGCAACGGACACCCACAAGGCCTGTCCAATCTGCTTGTGAATTATACATGCAAAAACAGCACTGGATACGCCCGACTTTTGCCCAAACTGCAGCCTCATGATGGATGCAGTGCTGCGGCATCGGGTTGACCTCGTCGCCAAGGCCATGGGCGCTTCAGCGACACCAGCGGACGTGGACACCACGGAGCCTCTCACTCCCACGCCGGAGCTCGAGAACATGGCTCTGGACGACAGCGCACGAGCCGCATGGGGTGACAGCCTTAACGTGCTGGCTCCCATGGTGGACCTAACAGTCAAATTTGACACCCGGGGCATGATGAACGAGGACGAGATCTCAATTTCAGCCTCGGGCAAATTTTCTATGGAGGAGGCAGACGTCGAACTGGAGGATCAGGGTGAAGACCTCTCCCAGACCCCAGTACCTGTGCTCCCAGAAACTGACTTTTCCATCCCTGCTCTGTTCGACTTGTGCCACAGAGCAACGGACGTGCTACACATCCCATGGCCTGAACCTCCGCCTCGCCAACAGGTCACGAGGCTGGCAGGAAACTATTTTTACTCAAAGCAGCAGGCCGCCACGAGGCAAAAGATGCCTGTGTTCTCGGATTTTCTGACAGAACTAACGCGCTCCTGGACTCAGCCACGAGCCCCTATGCTTCTCCCCCTCTCACAGTTCCTCAACGTAGATGGGATGGATGAAGTGGGAATAGCTATTGTGCCTCAGATTGAGGACACTCTAGCGTCTCACCTGGCTCCTAAATCATCAGGAACAAAACCAACTCTTCTCAGCAAGGCTTGCCGATTCTTAGCGTCCCTTCTCGAGAAATGCTACAGGGCTCAGGGACTTGCGGTACGCGCCATGAACGCATCCGCGTTAATGCAAGCTTACCTAGCCAAAAAACTGCAACAGCTCCAAACAACAACGGACAAGCAGGGGGCTGCCGAATGGCTGGATGAAGCCCGCAGAGCAACAAACTTGGTGCTCCGTATGATGGGGACAACTGCTATTGCACAGGGCAGGGGAATGGCGGAAGTGGTCATTGCGATGCGCCACCTCTGGATGACTCTGACGGATCTCCCGGAGGGACAAAAGGTGCCTTTTCTCCACCACTCGATAGAGCCGGCAGGATTATTTGGTAAAGCTTTGGAGCGAACTCAGACCAAGCTGGACCAAAGACGCAGACAGGCAGAAGCTTTCCGGGTGGGCATTCCCCGGAGAAGCTTCGCCCCTCCCCAAGGGAGTCTGCTGGTAGCAGACCTGCGCAGTTTCGGTACCACTCAGCAACCCGTGCCCCACCGCAGAAGCGGCCAGATACGAGGAGGAGCCCAGGCAAAGACCCCCGCAGGGCCCACCTCGTACCGAGCACGCATGGAGCAAAAACAGGTTTGTCCCCCGCCAGGCGACCAAACACAGGGACTCCTCGGCGAATCGTGACAACAGACAGAAACGTGCCTGATGAACCAGGTCCACGTTTTCACATTACAGGGTCACCCGCCCACGTGGTAATGGGAATGATCCCTTCATGTCCAGACTTTGCTTGTAACACAGTACAATCAGCTGGTTTATTTACAGCGTGCACAAATCATGCTTTCTCTGCTGTGAGTGACATAAAATCATGCACGTCATTGCACATAAGCACAAATAAAGTTCATGAAACAGCTCCTCTCTGTTTTATTGACCAAAAAAAAAATAAAACACAAACAACAACAACACAGAACAGGTCTTCTGACCTGCAAGCCGTCATAAAGAGAGAGGGCCTTTTTCCCCCTCTCTCTCACGGCCCATGGGGTATTAGCATAATTGATAAACCCTAGCAGAGTGCCTCTGCAATGAGCAGACGCAGAGGTGTCTGTGAACCCCCCCCCCACCACCACTCAGGAAGACAGGTGGGGAGGGTCACGTGCTCAAGACCTAGTTCCATTGTGAACAACGGGAGAGCCAATACACTAACCAGACGAACACGTGACATGTCAGCTCCTCAGAGAGGCAAGCTGACAAAGTCTGACAAGGGGTGGGGGGAGGGGCTTCATCAGACGCCCTCAGGCAGCTACAAATTTCACACCTTCACAACAATGACTGTGTTCAGCCGGTTGTGGATGAAAACAAACCAGAGCCAAATCAGATTTCTCTTTCTGTTTTCCAAGAGGGACTGAGCTCCTTATCATCAAATAATCTCAAGTCTGCCAAACCAAGGGGTACACCCCCACGCTCGCACGGTGCAGCTGCTCCTTTGTTATTAACGAGGGACATGAAATGCCCGAGCAGTACTCAGACAGCACGTCTCTTCCCGTTCTGTGCTGACCCAAAACTGCTTTCAAAAATAATTCCCCCAGGGGGTGATACACGGACCTCGGTCGGTTTGCCTGGTACCAACACTCCATTAAAGCAAAGGACCAGTGAACTGGACCATCCCAAGAAACGGATTGGAGTTAGGAGATCTGCTCGTTTACATAACTCGCAGCCTCACGATAGAACTCCAGATTTGGAGGAGGAAAATATATTTTACGCTCCAAACCTGTCTAATAAAGTTGACAGGCTACATCGGCCCTCAATTAACCCTGAGCAGGGTAACTTGGGAGCACATCAGCAAGAAGGCCTTCCCAATCTGGTTGACCCCCAGGGGTTAACAGCTTCTGTGTCACCAGAAGGGGCAATACAACCACTTAGGCCAGGAACTACCAAAAGCCTCAGCTTGTTGGCTGAAAAGAACAGGTTGATGGCATCAGGCTTGCCAGAAAATGTGCTATTGACCATACAAAATGCCTGTGCTGGTTCAACACAATCTTTATACGCACAAAAGTGGAGCATTTTTGAAGCCTGGTGCTCAGAAAGAAATATTATTTCTTATGCATGCGACTTGGCTCAACTCCTGAATTTCCTTCAGGATTTACTGGAAAAAGGTCATTCTTATTCAACGATTAAAGTTTTCCTGTCAGCAATCCCAACCTGTCATGAAGGCTGGGGACACAAGACACCCGGAGCACATCCAATCATAATAAGGTTTATGAGGGGTGTCCTTCGGACCAAACCACCAAGACTCTGACCCCTGGTTGGGATCTTGGCCTAGTTCTGGGGCCTCTTTGTGACCCTCCATTCGAGCCACTGAGCGAAGTTAAGATAGATTTACCATTTTACAAAACTGCTCTACTCCAGGCACTTTGCTCGGCGAAACGCGTGGGTGACCTCCATGCATTGTATGTACATCCAATGTGTACCAGATTCGCCCCTGACGGGTCAAAGGTCACCATAAGGCCTAATCCTGCATACACCACCAAGGTCTTGACCTTGAACCACAGGAGTCTAGACTTTGATCTCTCCTCCTTTCCACCGGCCCTTGTCCTCACTCAGGAACAGGAAAGGCTACAGGCTCTCTGCCCAGTGAGGGCTTTATGCACCTACATGCAGAGAACAGCCGAATGGAGGAAAACAAACCAACTGTTCGTCTGCTTTGCAGCACCTGCTACAGGGAGAGCCCTATCAAAACAACGCCTCTCACATTGGGTGACTGAGGCCATTAAGAGGGCCTACAGTAGCAAATGTCAATAGGTACCCTCTGGAGTGCATGCTCACTCCACTGGGGGCTTGGCCACTTCCTGGTCATTATTTAAGGGTGTGCCAGTCGCAGACATCTGTGCTACTGCGAATTGGAGCTCATTAAATACTTTTGCAAAGCATTACAGTTTGGATGTTACTGCAGGTGACGTCACTCAGGCTGTCCTTTCTAACACACAGTAGAAAGTAACCTTGAGGTGCCTGTTGGTCACAGGCAGACGTTCACTCTAGCATGCATTTTACTGAGCATTTCAAGGGCGTGAGTGGATTACGTTCCCATAGCAATTATGTTGCACCGAGAAACCAAATGAAAAGGAACTGAAAGTTATGCACCATAACTCATGTTCCCTGAAGGAAGGGAATGAGGTGCAACATAGCTGGCCCTTTTCAATGCTGAAAGCTCGGTGAAGTGCAAACTTTGGAGAAAGATGGAGGGGCGCCAAGCCGCTTAAGTACCCAGAGGGCGGGGCCTCTGGCACGGCGGTGACGCCCCTAGCCGTAAAGGCGTGAGTATATTCCTTCAGGTAATCGCGCGGGGGCGCAATTCCAAGTATGTTGCACCTCGTTCCCTTCCTTCAGGGAACATGAGTTATGGTGCTGGTGAAGATTCTCAGTCGTCCAGGACATGATAAATCAAAAAAAGGCGTTCAATACAGAACAACTGGACTTTACATGTATGTGTTACCTCAGCTTGAAATTTACATACCCGGTATGTTGGTGCGTGACTCGACTGTTATAACTCCACGCGCACACTGTCTGTTTCATTGAATTGAGAAAGCTCATCGGATGATGAGCAAAACGTCTTCTGTTACAAATAAAGCCCAGTTGTTCTGTATTGAATGCCTTTTTTTTTTTAAATTTAATTAATTAATTTTACATTGAAACTTAAAAAAGAAAAAACATTTCATAAATATGTGAAAAAAAGAATACATAAAATGAAAGGTGGCAGAAAGAAGAAGAATTCTTATTATGTCTGCCCCTTTTTTCAAAAACAAAACAATTTCAAACAATCAATTCAAAACATAATCATTATAGAAATAACAGTTGAAAAGAGTAATTTTCACAATCAACAATAATTAGTATGTTAGACGCTTAACTAAAACTTTAGTATTTTGTTCATCCATCTTTAGTATTTTGTGAACAATTTAGATTTAATAATTTTTTTTTTTAATTTAATCATAGAGTCAACATCTTTAGCATCAATTTCCAAAACATTCCATAATTCGATTCCCATATTTGAAATAAACCGTCCCTTTAAACTGGTCCTATACCTTGGCTTTATAAAAATTTCAGTTCCCTTTAAACTGTAACAGCTTTCTCTCTTAATGAAACACATTTGAATATTTGAGGGTAGCATATTCTTATGAGCCCTATATATTACTAACAAAATATTATAGTCCACCAAATCATAAAACTTCAGTACTTTCAGTTGTTTAAACAATATATTTGAGGGATGACAATAAGGTTTTCTATAAATAATTCTCACAGCTCTCTTCTGTAAGAGAGCTATGGTGCATAACTTTCAGGTATGGTATGGTTCACTCTATGTGTAATGAATTATTATAAGAGTTTCACTTTCTGAAAAGATTAATAAAAAATATTGGACTTTTTCAGGATATTCTAATTTTTTTAGATGCTTTTGTATATGCCTGTTTTTTTAAGCTGTTCAACTAAAAATATGAGGCTGTTTGCCTATTCTGTGAGCCTATAACTTGAACGCATAAACATATTAAAACAGAGTTTGGGACTTTTAAGGAGATTTTTTAAAAGCTGCTTCCATTTTATTTATGATTATTGCTTAGTTACATATGGGATTCTATATTTAAACATTTTTTTAAACATTTTTTAAAGGTTGTATTTGCATCAAGACACATTCAAATCCTTCCAAAACACGTACTGTATTAGTAAAAAAACATAAATTCAAAATTTTAATGAAAAAGAGGGTTAGGAGTTTTCAGCTTTAAGAAATCAATATAGACAGACTTTTATGATTATTTTGTTCCTTTTTTGTTGTTGCTGTAGGTTTTTTTAAATTTCTATTGAGACATTTATGGACAAAAGTGAAACTTATTTGAGTAGAAGACAAGTGGCCTACTATTGTTGCCCACCACTGCAGATGAAGTCCCCACTGAAAACCTCCAGCTCTCATCCTTCTCTATTTACTCTGAGAACAAGGGTTGCCAGTCCCTGCAGAACATGACTACAATGCACACAACACTCAGGCACACCCTCAATCCTGCACAATAGGCCATTATAAAACGCCAATTTATATTTCATATGCTCCTGTTTGAATCAGTTTGGGTCACACAGCTACAAATGGAGGCGACGTGGTTAAAGTATTTATGCCGTGCAACCCAACAGTTTATCTATTAGTAATACAGGAGAATGAAGGGAAACATATTCTGCGTCCTCGATCCCATTTGTTGTCAGGATGGATTCACTCATTCAGCAAGATGCCGTACGGGAATAACAAGAGTATCATGAGGCGAAGGGGAGGAATGAGTGTGTGTTTCGGGG